>UESW01004478.1:539710-560006 GCA_900491605.1 Calamus simplicifolius
CTGCTGCAGTGCAGTATGATTACTCTGCGGAGGTATATGAGCAAGGCAGACCATCTTGGAAGAAAGGAAAGGCAGATGCATACTCTGCTTCACCTTTGGAGGATAGGGTGAGGAAAGCTGATTCCCAAATGAAGCGGAAACATGTGCTTGATGTAGATGTGAATGGTTCGCATTCAGATGATGACTTGAATGCCCTTTTGAAGGAGGAGGAAGATCTAGTGATGGCGCATAGGAGACAAGTGGAGGACATGATAAACATTGTAAGGGAGGACATTCGTGTGGATGAGCACTTCAAGGAGATTTTGGCCAAAATTGAGGCGGGGGAGCGAACTGATTTCGTTCTCCATGATGGATATTTGTTTCGAGGTAACTGCTTATGTGTTCCTGATACGTCTCTTCGTGTGTTGATCATCCAGGAACTGCATAACCAGGGTCACTTCGGAAGGGATAAAACAGCCTGGTTGATTCGGCAGCGGTTTTATTGGCCTGGTCTTGACCGAGATGTCAAGGCTTTTGTGAAGAGGTGCAGGTTGTGTCAAGAGTCGAAGGGGACAGACACGAACCAAGGTATGTACACGCCTTTACCTATCCCAGAGGCACCATGGCGAGATGTTTCTATGGACTTTGTTGTAGGATTGCCACGGACAGCAAGGGGACTGGATTCGATTATGGTGATTGTGGATCGGTTCAGTAAGGTGGCGTGTTTCTTGCCATGCAAAACCACTTTTGATGCGTCAAAGGTTGCTGACTTATATTTTGCTTCAGTGGTTCGACATTTTGGTATACCGGCATCCATAGTGTCAGACAGGGACAGCAAGTTTATGGGACACTTCTGGCGAGAGCTGTGGAAGAAGTTGGGCACAAAGTTGAAATTCAGCAGTCCTTATCATCCTCAGACGGATGGACAGACTGAAGTTGTCAACCGTAGCTTGGGTAATCTGTTGCGGGCAAATGTGCATGAATTCAGGAGCTGGGATTTGTGTTTGCCGAAGATTGAGTTTGAGTTCAACTCTTCAGTGAACCGTTCTACAGGGTTTGCTCCGTTTCAGATACTGTTTGGGTTCTTGCCAAGAGGTCCTTTGGATGTTCTGCCAGTTGAGTCGCCAGAGAAGATGAGTCAGAAGGTTGAAGATAGAGTGTCTGACTTGCAGGAGATACATGCGACTGTTAGAGCCAAATTGGAGCAGACTTACGCCAAATACAAGGCGAAAGCTGATCAGCAGCGTCGGCAACAGTCCTTTGAAGTGGGCGATTTGGTATGGGTTTACTTACCGAGGGAGCGGTATCCACAGGGAGCTTTAACGAAGCTCAAGCCGAAGAAGATAGGTCCATGCCAGGTATTGGAGAAATTTGGTGACAATGCCTATCGGGTTGAGTTACCAGATGATGTCTTCATTTCGGATGTGTTCAACATTCGGCATCTGACCCCTTATGCAGGAGAGAATTCGAGCTTGAGGTCAAGCTTTTCAGAGGAAGGGGAGAGTGATGAGGACATCAGTTCAGACCAGAGTTCGGGTCAGTCGAACCAGTCCTTGGATGTTCCTGTACCAGCAACCCAGAGTCAGCAGGCCACGTCAGGGAAGACCACACCAGATAATCTACGAAGGTCCAAGAGGTTGCAGAACAAACGGGCTTGAAATTTTATGTGTCGGATTGGGCCCAAACTTGGCTGGTCACATGGAAACGGACTGCTGATTCAAAGTCATTGCCTTTGGCATGAGCTGCTGTGGATTTTGGCCATCCGGGCTCGTCTGATAGGAGTTTTGGGCCTGTTTTCGTTTTTAATGGCATAGTTGTAATTTTTCTGAACTTATGATGTTAGGGTTTTCTCTCTTATTTAAGTTGGTTTTGGGCGGCCGTCAAGGCAGAGAAGAAAGACGCTGTTTTAGATTTCCTTTTTTTTTCTCTTGAATAGATGAATGTTTTCTCTGATTCAAAACAATTGAATTGAAAATTCAATTGCTCTTCCTTTAAATTTCGGATTGTGAGTGATCAAAATTCGAAATTTTCCCCTTTTCTTGTCAAGATTCGAACCAAACCTGGACGAATTCTTTTCTCGCAGATTAGATCGTTCTTGAGTTGCAGGCGCTTTGAATATCGCCCTGCATCACTACCTAATCTATCAGACTGAGGCTAGAGTTACACTCTATGTCCTTAAGATAATTTTGTCCGCAATGGTGCTTACGGTCAGTATGACGATTGTCTCCCATGATACAACAGTCTCCTTTTGATGAAAGCAGCACTACAATTCACCAAAAAATCGAACTAAGAATGCTACTCTCTTTTTAATGCACTATTGCTATACTACCCTTAGGAAAGTATGCAAATGCCTAAGAGAGAACTCAATTCGGAATGGAATTGGAATGAATGAAATGAGAGGGTTTAGGGTCCTATTTATAGGTTTTTAGGTGTTCCTTGAAAGCAACCCTACGAATTTAATTTAATTTGAATTCCTTGATCGGATTTGATCAAAGGATATAAGGGTTAAAGGCTTATCACCCTTGATATGCCCATTAACATCGTGATCTTCATATCAGGCGATCGGATAAGCCTTTTCATGGCTGTGATCTGAAGATCAGCCGATTAGATAAGCCTATCCTCATCCTGATATGCCTTCTCACCATCATGATCTGATGATCACGTTATCAGATAGGCGGTTTCATGTCTTTGATATGACTTTTCAAGATCAAACCATTGACTTATCTCCAATCGTACGATCGGACGGGTGCCTTATCACCAACCGACGATCGGACGGGTGCCTTATCACCAACCATCCTGTTGACTGGTCAACTGATGGGTGTGAGCTGTTGGATCACGATCGCGATCATGATTTGATCACCACATCTTGACCCTTCATCTGATCAATCAATGATCAGTTCTGATCCTAATCTGATGATCAATGGTCAATTGATCTCAGCCCTTTATCTTGATCCGATCAGTCTCCGCCGTCGGATTCTCCTGATCTATAAAAAATTTAAAGCCTCTCAAGCTCCTCGCGACGATGCGCACGTGCGAAGTGCGCCTACAAAGTGCCCATTGCGCATATCGCACACGTGCATGCGCGATGGTTAAGCTCTTCACTTGTGGTGAGCCTAAGGAACTTAAGCTTCAAGGAAGTGGTTTCCATATAAGTGACCCTTCCTTTCTTGATTTTTTCGATATGGGACTAAATGTCCCCACAATTTCTCATTCACACATACAAAGAGGTAATGGGCTTTCAAGGCCCATTAGGGTATTTAGGGTCTATTTTGGCCCATTACCCAACAATCCCCCATATGAATGGAAATTGGACTTAGATCAAAGATCATCAAAGATCAGCAAAGGCAATCCCCCACATAAAAGGTTTTTTAATACAAATGAATATATAGACAGACTAAAGAAAGTATAATGGGATGAAGTTGTATTGGGATAGGTAGCTTGTGGCTTTGAACCTTCCTTAGTAAGTTATTATCGAGTTTACTTGCTAAAAGATGAACATGATGTCTTGAACCTTTCAGCGTTTTGTGTAAACTAAGACAATAACAATCACACAACTTCTTCCTGAGCATTCTTTTGGTTCTCATGGTTGTATTCATTTTTGTCCCGAATAACTCCTGGTCTCATGAGTGCTTCAGAGAATTAAACCTTAAAATTTTCGTAGAATTGGCCTAGTTCACACTCACATAGGTGATTCTTATTAAGAGTATCTTGCTATACCCCACATGATGTTCATGTCATAAGAATCATTAAAAGCAATGCTTATCATAGTATCTTTAGCAGGTAGCACCAATTATCATAGGAATGAGTAGGATTGGACATCCTTAGTGCTATCAAGTCTCTTCATAATTTAGTTGTCCCTTTTGAACCTAGATCTTGGGATCTCCAGTCAGCTAGGTTGGGTATCCACTTTGAAGATTTTTCAGTTATAGGTTTTAAACCCATTCCCCTCGATAAACAGTTTATTTGATCTCTTGGTAACCCCTTTGTTAATGGATCCGCTAGGTTTTTCTTTGACTGAACATAGTCAATAGAAATTACACCAATTTCAAGTAACTGCTTAATGGTATTATGTCTGTGATGTATATGTCTAGACTTACCATTATACATCTTATTCTGTGCTCTGCGTATTGCCGATTAACTATCACAATGTATGCATATTGCAAACATAGGCTTTGGCCAACATGGAATATCTTCTAAAAGATTTCGAAGCCATTCTGCTTCTTCAGCCGCCTTTTCTAAGGTAATAAACTCAGATTCCATAGTGGGTCGAGCTATACATGTTTGCTTAGAAGATTTTCATGACACAACACCTCCTCCTAAGGTGAATACATATCCACTTGTGGATTTTGTATCTTCTGTATTAGATATCCAATTTGCATCACTGTATCCTTCTAGTACAGCTGGATATCTTGAATAATGTAATCCATAACTTAGGGTATATCGCAGATATCTAAATACCCTTATTAGAGCTGTCCAATGATTTGGACCTGGATTACTTGTAAATCTACTCAACTTATTGATAGCATATGCTATGTCAGGACGAGTGTAATTCATGACATACATTAAACTGCCAATTATACGTGAGTATTCCAATTGAGACATGGGTTCTCCAGTATACTTAGCCAAATATAGATTAACATCTACTGGTGTTTTCACCGGGCTAGTATCATACTTTTTATACTTATTTAATATTTTCTTAATATAATAAGATTGAGATAATATTATTTCTTCAGATGTTCTAGTGATTCGAATCCCTAGTATAACATTTGCAACACCCATATTTTTCATATCAAAATGTTTGACCAACATTTTCTTTGTCTATTTAATCATTTCAGTATTACTACCAATAATTAACAGATCATCTACATATAAGCAGATAATCACATACCCTTCAGGTAGGGTTTTGGCATATATACATTTGTCACATTCATTTATTTTGAATCCAATTGATAACATGACATTATTAAATTTTATATGCCATTGCTTAGGTGCTTGCTTTAATCCATATAAGGATTTAACAAGTCTACACACCTTCTTTTCTTGTCCTGGAACAATAAATCCCTCAGATTGTTTCATGTATATTTCTTCATCTAATTCATCATTCAGAAAAGCAGTTTTAACATCCATTTGATAAATTTTAAGATTGTTAATGGCTGCAAAAGTGATTAACATTCTTATAGATGTTATTCTACTTACTGGTGAATAGGTATCAAAGAAGTCTATTCTTTCTTTTTGTTTGAAGCCCTTAGCCACTAATCTGGCTTTATACTTGTCAATTGATCCATCAGCCTTTAGCTTTTTCTTAAAAATCTACTTGCACCCTAAAGGTTTCATACTAGATGGTAAGTCTACCAACTTTCAGGTATGATTATGCATGATGGACTCAATTTCATTATTGACAGCTTCTTTCTAAAAGGTGTTTCTGGATTAGACATTGCCTCCTTGAATGTCTGAGGTTCATTTTGTAACATATAAGTTATATAATTAGGACCAAAAGACTTTGCAACTCTTGGTCTCTTACTGCGTCTGTGTTCATCTTCAGGATATTCTTCCTGATGACTACTACTAGCAGTATTATCATAAGTTCTTTTATTTGAACTTATTTCTAATTTCTTTTTACTTGGAAATATATCTTCAAAGAATGTTGCATTTCTTGATTCCATGATTGTATTTATCTGTATATCAGATATATCAGATTTATACATAAGAAAGCGATATGCACTACTATTATGTGCATAACCGATAAATATACAATCAACAGTTTTAGGTCATATCTTGACCTTTTTGGGGTCCAGAATAGCTACTTTAGCTAGACACCCCCACACTCTTAAGTAATTGTAAGAAAACTTCTTTCCTTTCCATAACTGATTCTTTTTGATCCACTAAATTTTCTTTTGGCTTCACACAGATTTAAGACAACATATATTATATTTTTAATCATAATGGTGGGCAAGTTTCATTAATGAGTTAAAAGCAACAATAAAAAAATTATATATAATAGATATCTTTCATTTGGATGACAAGTGCAACGACTGGTTTACGGTCGTCCTCTTTGCAAGACAGTGCATAACTCTCCTAATGGCATCTCATTAAATTTCACATGTTTTGATTTTTCTTAAATTTCTATTACTTCTCATTGTTATCTAATTTGATTTATTCAACTTTTAAGTTATTCAGTTATTACCATTCTTAAAATATTTTTCTAATATTGTTATTGCAACTCCTTTTATCATTTCTATTACTTGCAATATATACATACATTTGTATCAATGCACAAATGGAGCTTATGGTACATAATCTTTCCATTTCTTACCTTGATTACAGATGATAGCGTGACCATTATGATGGCTTTTCAAACATCAGAAATTAAAGTTTTAAATTTAACTATAATATTTTTTAATATTAGTATACAAGATGCTATCTGCAATTCTTTACTATTGACATGCATATTTTCTCAATAACCAAGACATTCTGCATACTAGAATATGATTTTAATATGCACAACTTAATCTAACTCACTTGCAAAATTTTCTTAATTCATTCAATTAGAGTACTCTTATGATGTTTTAGAAACACACACATACAACTTAATTATAATGTATATTTTTGATATTTTAGAAATAGTCACCTGGTGTAAGATCGTAGGGTGTCCTCATATTCCAATAGTAGAGGATAGCCATAAGCCTTTAAAGTAAAGGAATGACTTCTTGCCATTGATATATACTCTTCCACTTCATCTAAGTATTTCAATTCGTCAACAAAATTTATTTTCTAGATTTTATGTTGATAATTTTCTCCTTCAGTTCTTTTTGTAGTTTGCTTCTTTGGATATTCCTAGATGATTATAGGTGATAATTATGGTATTAGGTCCACTTTTTAAGCATCTAAATATAGCGGATTTTTCATATTTTACTACTGCAAAACATATTTGTGTTTAGACATTTGTGAAGTCACATAGACTTGGCCAAATATTCTTATACTAACACAATGCATGCGCATTATATGCTACATATCAACTATTAAAAACCTAGAAAGGCTGAACACGTTCATTTGAGATCAGCTTTATATATTATGTTTGACGAGTCATTTATGTCCAAGTTCTTAAACAAGCGGTCTTCTTAAGCCCATTTTTTCCCTTGAGTATCATTTTGCTCCTATTTACCGTGCACTTTTAGTAAGTGATGCATCTCTGTTTATGCTTGATGATATTTATTGAGGCATTTGACATATATTGCATTAAAGAACATTTGAACCTTTCACAATGGAAGATTTTGATTTTATAAAATGTATGTGATAATCAATTACCTTATGAATTCCTTGAAAATTCTTTCCTTAGAGTGATTTCATATCTATTTGGAGTTTGGCACATAAAAAATTTAATTTTTTGCACACTTCATGTTAGTTATGGATGTGCTCACCATCTTTATTATTAAATGACTATTTTGATGATTTATGAAATTTTTGGCATCATTAATTTTGTTTAATTGATCTAAATCAAAAACTCTAATTCTTCCAAAATATCAATTGCAAAAAATGGTCTTAGGATTAGTAAGCATGCGATGTGGTTGGATTGATACAGTTAAAATGTAGAGATGAACCATTCTGAATACTCGTATAAATCATTAGAAGGTGTTGGAGCCGAATAAGTTAATAAGTTACAAGGGCCACATACATTCATATTAGAGCGCACATAATTTTATCCATAATCTAGACAATGGGACAAAAGAGAGCCCTAAATTATATATATAAAGTAATAAGTTAAAATGATTGAATCTATCTTTCATCCAAATTATCCTCGTTAGTTGGGAAAAAAAAAAAAAAGAAAAGAAAAGAAAAAAACTAGTGTAAGCCGGACTGGGATTCTTGAACTCCCGGTGAGAGTTGAGACTCGATCTGATATATATATATATATATACATGGGCACCACGCTACCTGTGTTGACCGAGTCAACAGTTCGAGCCCAAGCAGGGCTGGGTTTCTGGGAGCCTTGCTGACTCCGGCCGAGATTAGGAATCTGGGAGCCTTGCTGACTCCCGGCGAGATTAGGAGTCCCACTTTCGATCGAATAGGAGGAGGGGCCAAAGGCTCCTCTATTTAAGACTCCCTTGTCTTCATGTCACCAACATCCATTCTTTTTTCCTCTGTTGAAGTGGACGCAGGAATCAAGAAAGAAGATGGAGTCAAGAGGCAAGAAGGTTGATGAAGTCCATCTTCTACGCATGATTCCTCGATGGGTGATGGAGTTGGCAGAGAAGCATGGAACCGAACCATCCTTCATCATGGCCAAAAAGCTTACTAAGAGCGACCTCGACCGCAATCAGAATCGGCTCCTCATCAACGCCGATTTTGTGAGGGCCCATCTCATCCCTTTTCTCACTGATGAGGAGAATGCCGCTGCCAACCTTCTCGACTATGGGCTAAAGCGCAAGAAAGCGAGCACCGGAGCCGAACACCTTAAAGAAAGAAAGCTCAAGAAGATGAAGACGGTCGAGGATGCCAAAGAGAAGAAGGTTAAAATGGTCGGGAGGGAGCATGGAGGGCTCCGTGTGCCGGTGTACGTGGGAACCAACAAGTGGAGGGCATACGTGATGCTGTCCCGTTGGGATGCCTCCAACGGCACCATTCTCAAGGGGAGCGAGTACACGAGATATCTTGCCAAATGGTTTGGTGCTAAGGATGGCGAGGAGGTGGAGCTCTGGGCATTTCGGGGAGAGATGGGGACAGCATGCTTCGCGCTTCACAAGAAGGAGAGCTCTTGAGCGAACCCATGCCAGGGTGGAGGAATTCGGATCCAACTGGGAGACTCTTCGATTTATTCCAACTGATGAACTTTTTTTTTTGTTCTTTTTCCCGGCAAACCAATTGTTTGCTCGCGGGCGTTGTATTTAAATTTTGTTTAGGTTTTAGTACAAGAGACATACATACCTGAACATTTGTATACTGAATGAATGTTCCTATCAGAAGCTATGAATGAATGTACCTTGTTCTTGACCTGAATCCAACTGCACCCAGCTTCTTTCTTCACTTTCCTTTCATCCATGAGCTTCCTTATGGTGGCTCTGTCCTCCCATTTGCCAGCGGCAGCATAAATGTTCGACAAAAGCACATAAGCAGCTGAATACATTGGTTCAAGCGAAATCAACTTCTTTGCAGCAAGCTCTCCCAGTGCTACATTCCGGTTAACCCTGCAAGCCCCAAGGAGCGTACGCCACACAGTTGCATTTGCCGGATATGGCATCCCTTCCATAGAGCTCCATAGAGTCTACCGGCACGGCTATAAATTTTGTTATTTTTATAACACCTGTCAAGGCATCCCTTCCATAGAGCTCCATAGTCGGATTGATTTGGTGATCCTTGACCATTGAATCGAAATACCTCTGGCCTTCTTCAACAAGACCCGTATGAGTACTTGCAGTGATCACACCAATGAATGTGATACCATCCATTGCCAAACCTTGAGCTTCCATTTCTCCAAATATCTCAAGCGCCTTAATTCCGTATCCATGCTGAGCATAACCGGACACCATTGAATTCCATGACACCAAGTCCCTTTCAGATTGCCTCTCAAATACTTCCTGAGCACTCTCTTTCTCACCCACGAGAGCACTACTCACACAGATTGCATCTTGATATCGGAATTTGATTGATATGGTGTCACGCCCCAGACCCAAAAATTTTGAGCTAGGGTGACAACCCGCCGCGTGCCGGGCACGCAAGGCGTCCCGAAACATGACACTGAGTTCAATAAAAGCAACAACCTATATATCATTCAAGTCCAGGTCTTTAATACAGTCCATAACTAAAGATTTGGGCTACAAGCCCTACACATAAACATTGCTGGGTTACATCAACATATGAATCCACTTTATTTTAAATAGAAGCTCCAACGAACCTATGGTTCCTTACACACCACAATAACATAGTCTGGGCATCAAGCCCTACACATAAATACACTGGTATAGCAATAAAACAAAATCTATATTTTATTTGAGTTGAGGTCCATCACTCCAACATGTTATTCTCAAATCTCATGGTCCTGTAGCAAAAACATTATAATATTTTTGTGAGATTACACTCAGTAAGTAAACCATGTTATACAGTCCAATCATAGCATAGCAATCAATAAGCATATAAATAATCTGCATGCATAAACATTTCACAAATACTCAAACATGTAATGTAAGTAAACTCATCATTGTTATATTATATCATATGTGTCCCAAGGCCCTGCAATGCCCCATAACAAAGGAGAGCCGTGGTGGCACATATAAATATAAGTCAAATCATTTGCACTCATCATTGTTGTATTATACCATAGCAAATTATCAATGCATATAAAGCATTCCAATTGTTATATTATATCATATGTGTCCCACGGCCCTGCAATGCCCCATAACAAAGGAGAGCCGCGGCCGCACATATAAATATAATTCATTCTTTTGCATTCACAATCACTCCATTATGCAATGTAAGTATTATATCATGCGTGTCCCACGGCCCTGCAATGCCTCATCTGAGCACATCCTCTAGATGTGTATGGCCATAGCAAAGGAGAACCGCGGCGGCACTTATGAATATAATACCAATCATTTGCATCCATAATTGCTCAATTATACTTTATAAGTAAACCCACTGTTTATACTCTCAATGGTAACTGTAAATGTGACCCATGGCCCTGCGATATCTCAATAGTGTACCAGCCCGCATTCCCTTAAAGCATCTCCCTACTGAAAGGTCAAGATACCAGGGTCACGCCAATAATGTATCAACAAGCATTCCCTAGAAGTATCCCCCTACTGAAAGGGTCGAGATACCAGGGTCACGCCAATAATGTATCAACCAGCATTCCCTAGAAGTATCCCCCCTACTGAAAGGGTCGAGATACCAGGGTCACGCCAATAATGTATCAACCAGCATTCCCTAGAAGTATCCCCCCTACTGAAAGGGTCGAGATACCAGGGTCACGCCAATAATGTATCAACCAGCATTCCCTAGAAGTATCCCCCTACTGAAAGGGTCGAGATACCAGGGTCACGCCAATAATGTATCAACCAGTATTCCCTAGAAGTATCCCCCTACTGAAAGGGTCAAGATACCAGGGTCACGCCAATAATGTATCAACAGCATTCCCTAGAAGTATCCCCCCTACTGAAAGGGTCAAGATACCAGGGTCACGCCATGTCGAAATCCACCAGAACACGTCCCCTAGACGTGTGTGTGGTATAACAGGATAAAGGAGAGCCGTGGCGACACATAACAGTACCTCACATCACATCAATACATCAATACATCAATCATGTAGTAAAACAGTGGATTATACTTACTAAACAATTACATGTAATATATCACATCAATATCAATAACTGCATCTCTCATGCATAGCAACTGCATCTCTCATGCATAGCAACTGCATCTCTCATGCATAGCAACAGCATCCTCTCATGCATAGCAACAGCATAGCAACGACATCTCACATGCATAGCAACAGCATAGCAGCGGCATCTCACATGCATAGCAACAGCATCTCACATGCATAATAACTGCATCTCACATGCATAGCATCCACATATGAAATCATAGTATTCATCTACTTACACAATTAGCCAATAACAATTCACAATTTAACTACGCATATCCTGAAATAACTTATTTAATAAACTGATAACTGGTTTACTTACCTTCGCACGCAATCCAACAGATATCTCATCTAATCAGATGTCGGGGTACCTACACAATTAATTGATTAAAATCTGGATAATGAAATGATTCCTAAGACTCTACCCTGACCAATCCACGGGCCCAACTTCGGACTCGAATATCTCTCACCATACTCACTCAAATGGGGAAGTAAAATCATCCCCAAAAACTAGATTTAACCTAGATTCCAACCATATAATTATTTTTTCTAATCCCGGCCCGTTACAGGGCCCAAAAATCAGCCCAAAATTGGCTCACAGCATGGCCCAAAAGGCCTGAACCGGCCGGCCCAGCCGGCCCGGTTCAGCCTTATCCCCCTCCGATCCCCTGTTTCACCGAACAGGGGACGGGGACATGGCCGGCGGCCAGGGCCGCCGCCGGCCAAATTGAGGGCGGCCCGGCCGCCGATGGCCGGGCCAGAGCCGGCCGCCGCCGCGGCCGGCCGCCAAATTCCTCTCCCCCTCAATTTCTCTCACTCCCTCAACTCCTCCGCGCGGCACGGAATCGTGCCGGCGGCACGGCCGGCCACCTTGGCCGGCCGGACCTCCACCGGACGCACGCCCGGCGCCGGTGGAGGCGACAGGCCAAGCCTCGGGCCCGGCGAGGCGGCGAGCACGCCGCCGGGCCCGAACCAACCGGCGAAAGCCGGTTCGGCTTCCGCCACCGCGCGAGAGGAGGGCCAATTGGCCCTCCCTCTCCTCTCTCTCTCCACCACCAACCCGCCGGACGCCTCCCCCGGCGCCGGCGGGGTCGCCGGCCAAGTATCAGGCCCGGCGCGGCGGCGAGCACGCCGCCGGGCCTGAACCAAGGTCGACCGGCCGGATTTTCTTCTTTCCCTCTCGCGATCTCTCTGTCTCTCTCTCTGGTTCTCTTTCTCTCTCTCTCAGGCTCTCTCTCTCTCTCTGGTTCTCTTTCTCTCTCTCTCTCTCTCTCTCTCTCAGGGAATTACCTGATGGAAGCGGACGCCCGGATGATGGAGGGAGTCCCCCCTCCATCATATAAATAATTTCCTACGCAACGCTTCAGCTCAAGGACTCGGAAACCCATCAGACGCGACTCGAGAATCCAAGCGGCATACAGGGACTTAAATGTTATAATAACACCAGGTGCCACCCAATTAATACAGAGAGTTAACCTCCCCACTATTAAATTTCCGGGGGTTTACATTCTCCCCTCCTTATAAGAATTTCGTCCTCGAAATTGATATACATCCAATAGAATATAGAATCCAAATTTTCCCTCTCATAATCAATTAAATTTTATTAAAAGTCACGGTCATCTATACTTCATTGATCTTCATAAGTCAATTCTTTCTTAAGTTAAATTGGTTCAAGTTCTAGCACATAACGGGGTTTAAAATATACCTCCTCAGTTATAAAGATTTGAAACACATTGAACACCCCAAAGAGTAATGAAAGCAACACTATAAGACACTTCCTTCATCTTGATGAAAGTTTCTAATGAACTAATGTTTTGTGACACAAGTCACCTCTAACACAACCTCATAACATCATTGGTTAGCAACATATCAGGTACTCTCGATTCCTTAATAAGACAGTTTGAAATTCTCGTGAATTAGATATAAGATAATTTTCTTTCAATGCTCTCTTAACTCTTGAATAGTTGAATGTACCATTAATCATTACGACACTTATATCAATCATCATAATATACTTGATTTCACTCTTGAATACTTCAATCTAACACTAATGAACATCATGTCAATCATTTAAGATATCTTTCATAATTATCGTAATTAAAAATTCATTTTCTTTGAATATGGATATGCCACTCATGGCTGATTGATAATTTATCCATCCAGTCTCGAATTCAGAAAGTACTCAATTGCAATTAATCAAAAATATGTAATTAACTATTCCATTCCCAAAATATCATCAATATTAATCATCCCTATAACCAGCAGATGAGTTCATAATCTTACAATATCAATAATGTAAGTTCTACAATTAAAATTCATTATATTCATCCACATTCAAATTCAATTTTATACCTCAAGATCCATATATCAACTCAATTGCAATATGGACATACTGGTGTTTAGTTATATTAGTCATCAATTTAATTTTCCACTACTATGGTTTATTCCATATATTTATCTATCTTTTATTGCATATTCAATTAAAATTTCATCTCTCATATTATTTAAAGGTCTAAAATTGCTACGAATGATTTCCAACAAGTTTAATGGAGCTAAAACCTCTAGAAGCCCCCATGACCTCCCCACTGGACAAGGCTACCAGCCAGGGAGCCCACATAATATCATTGGCTTGCGATGGTTCATTCTCAATTCCTATCAACTTGTAATTCAATTAATGTTAAACTTTAAATTTCAAGCTCCCAAAGCATAATTCATGAAATTCCTTGAAAGTCATAATTGTCTCAATGTCATCCAAGTATTTTGCCTAGAGTGTCATTATGCATATGTCCCTAAGATCATAACCTGGGTCCTGTGGGTTATGGGCCCACCACGCTTCCGCTGCGCACTCTGATGCTGCATGTCCTGCATAGACTGCGCCATACTCGAGAGAGCTTGAAGCATCTCGGACTGGAATCGCTGGTGCTCAGTTCCTACTGGGTTGGCAGGGGCCATACCTCCAGTAGTTCCTTAACCCACCGGCTGATCAGCATTACCGGCCAGAGAGTCCTCCTCATACAGTTGGCTCCTAGTACGGCGAGCCATAACTATTTTCTGTTAAATTAGATGTGGTTAATATCGTCATAAACTAAGTGTCAGGTGACTCTAAGTATAATGTCATCAAAATGTTCTCTACGTATATCATGTCAATATGTCTGTGTCCCTAGGTCATAAGTTCTCTACCTGTTATCATGCCAATATGTCTGTGTCCCTAGGGTCATAACTGTATCATGTCCATATGTTCATGTCCCTAGGGTCAAACCTATGCTCTGATACCATAAAAGCTGTCACGCCCCAGACCCAAAAATTTTGAGCTAGGGTGACAACCCGCCGCGTGCCGGGCACGCAAGGCGTCCCGAAACATGACACTGAATTCAAGAAAAGCAACAACCTATATATCATTCAAGTCCATGTCTTTAATACAATCCATAACTAAAGATTTGGGCTACAAGCCCTACACATAAGCATTACTGGGGTTACATCAACATATGAATCCACTTTAAATAGAAGCTCCAACGAACCTATGGTTCCTTACACACCACAATAAATAGTCTGGGCATCAAGCCCTACACATAAATACACTGGTATAGCAATAAAACAAAATCTATATTTTATTTGAGTTGAGGTCCATCACTCCAACATGTTATTCTCAAATCTCATGGTCCTGTAGCAAAAACATTATAATATTTTGTGAGATTACACTCAGTAAGTAAACCATGTTATACAGTCCAATCATAGCATAGCAATCAATAAGCATATAAATAATCTGCATGCATAAACATTTCACAAATACTCAAACATGTAATGTAAGTAAACTCATCATTGTTATATTATATCATATGTGTCCCAAGGCCCTGCAATGCCCCATAACAAAGGAGAGCCGTGGTGGCACATATAAATATAATTCAAATCATTTGCACTCATCATTGTTGTATTATATCATAGCAAATTATCAGTGCATATAAAGCATTCCAATTGTTATATTATATCATATGTGTCCCACGGCCCTGCAATGCCCCATAACAAAGGAGAGCCGCGGCGGCACATATAAATATAATTCATTCTTTTGCATTCACAATCACTCCATTATGCAATGTAAGTATTATATCATGCGTGTCCCACGGCCCTGCAATGCCTCATCTGAGCACATCCTCTAGATGTGTATGGCCATAGCAAAGGAGAACCGCGGCGGCACTTATGAATATAATACCAATCATTTGCATCCATAATTGCTCAATTATACTTTATAAGTAAACCCACTGTTTATACTCTCAATGGTAACTGTAAATGTGACCCACGGCCCTGCGATATCTCAATAGTGTACCAGCCAGCATTCCCTTAAAGCATCCCTACTGAAAGGTCAAGATACCAGGGTCACGCCATAGTGTGTCCCAACTGAGAAGTATCCTACTCGAGATACCAGGGTCACGCCAATAATGTATCAACCAGCATTCCCTAGAAGTATCCCCCTACTGAAAGGGTCGAGATACCAGGGTCACGCCAATAATGTATCAACCAGCATTCCCTAGAAGTATCCCCCTACTGAAAGGGTCGAGATACCAGGGTCACGCCAATAATGTATCAACCAGCATTCCCTAGAAGTATCCCCCTACTGAAAGGGTCGAGATACCAGGGTCACGCCAATAATGTATCAACCAGCATTCCCTAGAAGTATCCCCCCTACTGAAAGGGTCAAGATACCAGGGTCACGCCAATAATGTATCAACCAGCATTCCCTAGAAGTATCCCCCCTACTGAAAGGGTCAAGATACCAGGGTCACGCCATGTCGAAATCCACCAGAACACGTCCTCTAGACGTGTGTGGTATAACAGGATAAAGGAGAGCCGTGGCGACACATAACAGTACCTCACATCACATCAATACATCAATACATCAATCATGTAGTAAAACAGTGGATTATACTAAACAATTACATGCAATAATATAACTGCATCTCTCATGCATAGCAACTGCATCTCTCATGCATAGCAACAGCATCTCATGCATCATGCATCTCATGCATGCATCATCTCACATGCATAGCATAGCATCTCACATGCATAGCAACAGCATCTCACATGCATAATAACTGCATCTCACATGCATAGCATCCACACATGAAATCATAGTATTCATCTACTTACACAATTAGCCAATAACAATTCACAATTTAACTACGCATATCCTGAAATAACTTATTTAATAAACTGATAACTGGCTTACTTACCTTCGCACGCAATCCAACAGATATATCAGCTAATCAGATGTCGGGTACCTACACAATTAATTGATTAAAATCTGGATAATGAAATGATTCCTAAGACTCTACCCTGACCAATCCACGGGCCCAACTTCGGACTCGAATATCTCTCACCATACTCACTCAAATGGGGAAGTAAAATATCCCCAAGAAACTAGAATTTCACCAGATTCTAGCCATATAATTATTTTTTCTAATCCCGGCCCGTTACAGGGCCCAAAAATCAGCCCAAAATCAGCTCACAGCACGGCCCAAAAGGCCTGAACCGGCCGGCCCAGCCGGCCCGGTTCAGCCTTATCCCCCTCCGATCCCCTGTTTCACCGAACAGGGGACGGGGACATGGCCGGCGGCCGGGGCCGCCGCCGGCCAAATTGAGGGCGGCCCGGCCGCCGGATGGCCGGGCCAGAGCCGGCCGCCGCCGCGGCCGGCCGCCAAATTACCTCTCTCCCCTCAATTTCTCTCACTCCCTCAACTCCTCCGCGCGGCACGGAATCGTGCCGGCGGCACGGCCGGCCACCTTGGCCGGCCGGACCTCCACCGGACGCACGCCCGGCGCCGGTGGAGGCGACAGGCCAAGCCTCGGGCCCGGCGAGGCGGCGAGCACGCCGCCGGGCCCGAACCAACCGGCGAAAGCCGGTTCGGCTTCCGCCACCGCGCGAGAGGAGGGCCAATTGGCCCTCCCTCTCCTCTCTCTCTCCACCACCAACCCGCCGGACGCCTCCCCCGGCGCCGGCGGGGTCGCCGGCCAAGTATCAGGCCCGGCGCGGCGGCGAGCACGCCGCCGGGCCTGAACCAAGGGATCGGCCGGTTTTCTTCTTTCCCTCTCGCGATCTCTCTGTCTCTCTCTCTGGTTCTCTTTCTCTCTCTCTCAGGCTCTCTCTCTCTCTCTCTGGTTCTCTTCTCTCTCTTTGGTTCTCTCTCTCTCTTCAGGGATTACCTGATGGAAGCGGACGCCCGGATGATGGAGGGAGTCCCCCCTCCATCATATAAATAATTCCCTACGCAACGCTTCAGCTCAAGGACTCGGAAACCCATCAGACGCGACTCGAGAATCCAAGCGGCATACAGGGACTTAAATGTTATAATAACACCAGGTGCCACCCAATTAATACAGAGAGTTAACCTCCTCACTATTAAATTTCTGGGGGTTTACATATGGCATGGAATTGCTTCCCCTGGTCAGCTGCAGCTGTTGGACTAGCACATGCATCAATGGCACTAGAGAGGCTGAACTCATTAGGCTTCACCCCCTCCCTTGCCATCTCTCTGTACAGCTTCACAGCCCCTTCAGAATCTCCAGCTTGAGCATAGCAAGACAGCATTGCAGACCAAGCGACATTAATGTCCTTCCCCTCGATCTTTCTGAAAACAGATTAGCACATAGCTTGATTACAGTAGCGAAGCTCAATGTGTTGGCTTCACGCTGGGCCTTGTGATGGGAGTGCGTTTATCGGCACACGGGAATGATACCTTTAGAATCGCAGACGGTCATTTCTCTTCGCTAATAGAATGGCTCAAACCTTTGCAACCTAAACCAACTAAAAAATAGCACCAAATCATTCAAATGGAGTCAGCTGTCCACCTTTGGCTGCATATATTCCCCATCTTTGCCACACGCCCAGTACTACATATCTCTCTCGATAAAAACGTTCAACTAAAACATGCAAATGAATAAAATAAAATTAGATATATGAACGAAATTAAAAAAAATTAATATACAAAAAATACAAAATAGAATATCTAAAATAAAACATAGTTGTCATATCCGGCTCGGACATCGATCCGGCCAAGGGCTCGAGTCATTGGGTCACTAGTTCAACCATCGGGTCACTGATTGAACAATCAATTAATTATTTTAATATAAAAATATTTATATTAATAAAAATTATTTTAAATAAAAAATTTAAGGTCAATATGATAATAAATTTTAACATCTAATGTCATTAAAAACTTAAATTATAATCATACAACACATTAAATTAATAATTCAAAATTAATATGTATAACAATCTTTTAAAATTTAAATATAAAAAATTAAAACACACTTAAAATCTCCTTTTGATTATGCATCGTAGGCTTTTAAGTCTTCTCACTATCAATGTTTGACCTCCATCTTCACCACTGCCACAACACCATTACTAGCACCACTACTATCAATGTTTAATCATCTATATAATTAAATGATAAGAGATAGTACCTTATATAAAATATTTTTTATTTAAGATGGGACATAAGTGGTACTTGAGTAAACCTTTTGTACATATTATTCATGTACTATATGCATGATTAAACAAAAATGTTGATGAAATGATTCTAATATCTAAATAAATTAAAACTAATAATTTATTTTTGCATAATTTAGTTAAATTTAATAAAATATATAGTAATAAATATAAGACAAACCAAAATAGCTAATTTAGATGTCCAAAATAGATATCAAAAGTAGATTCTATTTTACCTTTAAAATTTTAAAAAATATAAAATCAAAATTTTTAATATTCAAAAAATTATCCTAAAAAAAAATAAGATTTAGTAATATTTGAGATTTTTATATGCAGATTTAAGACATTTCTATATATTTTAAAATATTAATTTTTAATAAAATGTTTAGTACCTATTGTTGACGCCAAATCACCGGCCTCGAGCGTCCGGTCGCCTCCTCCAGCGAGCTCCTCGTGCCTGCAAGCAAGTCCCGGGGACTGGAGATTCCGGCGGGGACCCTCCGATGCTCAAGTCAGTGGTCTGGGCAACAGCCGTGAGCTTGAGGAAGCTCGAAAGAAAAAAAGAGAGAGATGGCTCCGAGAAGATCTCTCGCTGTGAGCGTTTAGGGGTGTCATGAGTGTGTTACTTGGTCGAGGTCCCTCTTACCCTCTTTATAGGTGCTTAGAGTTTGTCTGGCTTGACTAGTTGAGGCCTTGTAATGATGACCTTGATGGGTGAAGTGTCAGAGCTGATGTCTGTGAGGCATGGGGTTCTACCACTTGTCAGAGCATTTAAGGTGATGGCAACAATGACAGAGCTTGCTTCCTTCTTTGATATGTCAGGACTGCAGGTCAAGTCCCATCAAAGTGCATGGCTGCAACTAGTTGGTGGGTCCTGTCCCATCGGAGAGGGGAAAGCCAGGGCCAAGAAGGGCCGGCCAGGATGGTCGGGGATGACTCGGCGGGCCTGAAGACGCCGGGGCCGAGATGGGCCGGCCAAGGATGGCTGGGGCCTGAGAAAGGCGTCGAGGCCGACGAAAGGGGCCGGGGCCGCCTAGCTTGGACACGCCGGGGGCCGGCTAGGAGAATGCCGGGGCCGGCTGGGAGATGCCAAGGCCGGCTGGGAGAGTGCCGGGGCCGCCTAGCTTGGACATGCCGGGGCCGACTAGGAGAGGCCGGGACAGGCTGGGAGAGTGCTGGGGCCTCCTAGCTTGGACATGCCGGGGCCGGCTAGAAGAGTGCCGAGGTCGGCTGGGAGATGCCGAGGCCGGCTGGGAGAGTGCCGGGGCCGCCTAGCTTGGACACGCCGGGGGCTGGCTAGGAGAGTGTCGGGGCCGGCTGGGAGATTGCCGGCCGCCTAGCTTGGACACGTCAGGGGCCGGCTAGGAGAGTGCCTGGGCCGGCTGGGAGAGTACCGGGGCCGCCTAGCTTGGACACGCGGGGGCTGGCTGGGAAGTGCCGGGGCCGGCTAGCTTGGACACGCCGGGGCTGGCTAGCTTGGA
>UESW01004478.1:560851-584469 GCA_900491605.1 Calamus simplicifolius
AGGCTCCACGTTAGTGGCTTTTGTTGGTGAGCTTGGAGGGGCTCTTTACTTTTGGCGTGAAGTTTAGAGGTGGGTGCCCGTCAACTGTGAGCTAAGGAGTTGGCCTCTCCCAGCTATGAGCCGATTGACTGTTGGCCGCTAATGCAGGGCTGAAGCCGCTGAGGCTGAAATGAAGCCGTTGAGGCTGTGACGAAGCTGCTGAGGCAAAGTTGAGGACATTGAGAGCCTTTTGAACCCCGGAGGATGACCTGAGAGTTGAGAGTCGTCAGGTGCCTTTTGTAACGAGCTGGCCTCGAGCTTTTTGTGCTGAGTTGGGGTCGAGCTTAGAGTGCCGATGCTTGGGGTCGACCGAGGTCTTCCCTGCTGGACCCGGGCTTAAGGTGCCGGCGCTTGGGGTCTACCGAGGTCTTCCCTGCTGGACTCGGGCTTTTTATGCCGACCGGGGTCGGGCTTTAGCCACCGACGGGTGTCGGGCTTCATGCCTGACCGGTGCAGGGCTTTATCCACCGATGGGTGTCGGGCTTCATGCCTGGCTGGTGCAGGGCTTTAGGTGCCGACGGGTGTCGGGCTTCATGCCTGGCTGGTGCAGGGCTTTAGGTGCCGACGGATGTCGGGCTTCATGCCTGGCTGGTGCAGGGCTTTAGGTGCCGACGGGTGTCGGGCTTCATGCCTGGCTGGTGCAGGGCTTTATCCGCCGACGGGTGTCGGGCTTCATGCCTTGCTAGTGCAGGGCTTTAGGTGCCGACAGGGTATCAAGCTTCATGCCTGGCTAGTGCAGGGCTTTAGGTGCCGACGGGTGTCGGGCTTCAGTTGTTGAGAGCCGATGGTACATCGCTCTGCCAGTGGTACACTGGTCTTCATGCCTGGCTGGCCCAGGGCTTTTTGTGTCGACCGGGGTCGGGCTTCATGCCTGGCTGGTGCAGGGCTTTAGGTGCCGACGGGCTTTAGCTGGTGGCTTTAGGTACCGACGGGTGTCGGGCTTAGTTGTTGAGAGCCGATGGTACATCGCTCTGCTAGTGGTACACTGGCTTCATGCCTGGCTGGCCCAGGGCTTTTTGTGCCGACCGGGGTCGGCTTCATGCCTGGCTAGTGCAGGGCTTTAGGTGCCGACGGGTGTCGGGCTTCATGCCTGGCTGGTGCAGGGCTTTAGGTGCCGACGGGGTCGGGCTTGTTGTTGAGAGCGATGGTACATCGCTCTGCCAGTGGTACACTGGGCTTCATGCCTAGCTGGTGCAGGGCTTTAGGTGCTGAGTCAGGCTTCATGCCTGGCCAGGGCTTTATTGTGCTTCATGCCTGGCTGGTGCAGGGCTTTAGGTGCCGACGGGTGTCGAGCTTCAGTTGTTGAGAGCCGATGGTACATCGCTCTGCCAGTGGTACACTGGCTTGCCTGGCTGGCCCAGGGCTTTTTGTCGACCGGGGTCGGGCTTTAGTTGTTGAGAGCCGATGGTACATCGCTCTGCCAGTGGTACACTGGGCTTCATGCCTGGCTGGCCCAGGCTTTTTGTGCCGATCGGGGTCGGGGCCTGGCTGGTGCAGGGCTTTAGGTGCCGAGGCTTCATGCCTGGCTGGTGCAGGGCTTTATGCCGAGTCGGGCTTCATGCCTGGCTGGTGCATGTCGGCTTCATGCCTGGCTAGCCCAGGGCTTTTTGTGCCGACCGGGGTCGGGCTTTAGTTGTTGAGAGCCGATGGTACATCGCTCTGCCAGTGGTACACTGGGCTTCATGCCTGGCTGGCCCAGGGCTTTTTGTGCGACCAGGGTCGGGCTTTAGTTGTTGAGAGCCGATGGTACATCGCTCTGCCAATGGTACACTGGGCTTCATGCCTGGCTGGCCCAGGGCTTTTTGGACGCTAAAGCGAGGTTGGCCTTGGATGTTGATGCAAGGTAGATCTTTCCTGCATGACATTTTTAAGTCTTAATGAAAGAAAATTGTCTTAAGTGCAATATACTTAGCTCTTGTAGCACCCATGTTTTTCCTTTTGCGGGTTTGAGCACTTTCGTCCGCTAGTGACCTGCCCCCCAGGGAGTCATGTTAGTCGGATTGGAAGTGTCGTTGCCTCTACTTGGGCCTTCCCTTGCATTGGAGGCCAGGATGAGATGCCTGTGGCCGGGAAGAAGCTGGAAACTGGGACAAAGCTGGAGTCCGTTGAGGAAAGCCTCGACAGTTGGTAGTCATTGAAGATGAATGGCTAGGAAAGTCCATCGAGGGCGTTGCTGAGAGTAAAAAGGTCGGAGGAGTTGCTGGGAGGGCTCTTTGCCTAGCTTTTTCTTTGAAGAGATTGATTGCCCTCGGTGCTGAAGCTTAAGAGCAGCAGTCAAAGCCTTTTGTCCTCATCTTCCTCCTTGCATTAATTGCAACAACACCTCTCGGCTTGCTCTGGCCGATTGTTGAGCCTTTGAGTGAGCTCTTCCAGCCGCCGGTGTTGTTCATCCAGATGCTTCCTCATCTTATGATTAAGGTCCTCCCCAGATGACTCGAAAGACTAACAGAAGGTAGGAGATTTTTTGCGAGCGGATCACTAGCCAACTGGTGCAGCTATCATGAGCGATGTGAGAGGCTTGGGGTGCTGCTGAGTGGCCCCCGAGCGTTGCTTCTGCAGTTCATGAACTGCTACTTTCAAAGTTTGATCTTGCTGATTGAGGATGGCCAGCTGGTTAATCAGAGCAGCTGAAGTTGGTGGTGAAGGAGGGGCAGGGAGAGAGAGACTGGTCTTTTGTCGCTCAGTGCGATGTGGATGCCCTCCAGCACGACTGGTAAGAACCTCTGGCATGCGCATCACCACCATAGCTTTCTTAGAGGGGACGGAGACTTATAGCTCAAGGAGACAGAGCTTTCTTTCCTTCAGCGCGTCCCCCCTTCCTGGCGCGCCAATCTGTTGATGCCAAATAACCGGCCTCGAGCATCTGGTCGCCTCCTCCAGCGAGCTCCTCGTGCCTGCAAGCAAGTCCCGGGGGCCAGAGATTCTGGCGGGGACCCTCCGACGCTCAAGTCAGTGGTCTGGGCAACAGCCGTGAGCTTGAGGAAGCTCGAAAGAGAAAGAGAGAGAGAGAGAGATGGCTCCAAGAAGATCCCTCGCTGTGAGCCTTTAGGGGTGTAATGAGTGTGTTACCTGGTCGAGGTCCCTCTTACCCTCTTTATAGGTGCTTAGAGTTTATCTGGCTTGACTAGTTGAGGCCTTGTAATGATGACTTTGATGGGTGAAGTGTCAGAGTTGATGTCTGTGAGGCATGGGGTTCTACCACTTGTCAGAGCATTTAAGGTGATGGCAGCAATGGCAGAGCTTGCTTCCTTATTTGATATGTCAGGACTGCAGGTCAAGTCCCATCAACGACGTGGCCAGTGGGTAGGTGGACCTGGCCAGGAAGTGCCGGGGCGGGGCCATCTCTTTCTCTTTCTCTTTCGAGCTTCCTCGACCAGGTAACACACTCATTACACCCCTAAACGCTCACAGCGAGGGATCTTCTCGGAGCCATCTCTCTCTCTTTCTCTTTCGAGCTTCCTCAAGCTCACAGCTGTTGCCAGACCACTGACTTGAGCATCGGAGGGTCCTCGCCGGAATCTCCGGCCCCCGGGACTTGCTTGCAGGCGCATGGAGCTCGCTGGAGAAGGCAACCGGATGCTCGAGGCCGGTGATTTGGCGTTAACAGCACCCATTTGGGTCGCTCAGCCAATCCTACATGCACACGGCTTGAACCGCGTGCCATGCCACATCCATTCGGCCTCTGTGCGCAACTTCGTTGTGTGCGGCTTGACCTATGCGTACCACCTATGCGTTGCGCAGCTTGGCCCATGCGTTATCTCGCCTGTGCATGCCTAGCTTGCATACAATCTTGGCCTGTGCGTCACACAGCTTGGCCCTAGCCTACGCGAGTCTATGCATGGCGTTGGCCTATGCGCATGCTGGTTGCGCGGCATACGACCATGCGCCCTTTGGTTTACGCCATTTGGATAGCTGCACCTGGCCAAACCTAGTGCAAATCCCTTTAGTGCGGTGTCTTTTATGCCTAGTGTCACAGGACCAAAAGTTCAGACTAAATTTTTCCTTGCAAAGGCTTTGTGCGATGCTAGACTTCCTCAAACCTAACCAGCCTTCCCACTCAAGATAGAAGAAAAGATAACTTCGTTATAGAATTCCCAAGATTACATGCACACACTAGACCCACCCCATTTTTCTTGCCAAGTGGTGTGTGTCCTTTGCCCGAAGGCATCAGGGCTACATATAGCTTTGCGGTGGACAGTTCCCCCAACCACTGGGAGTTTTTCAAACTTCTAGCAACCACACGGTCTGAGTCTTGGGCCATCCCAACCGAGAGCCCCATGGGCAAGGGAGTTTCTGGAAGCACCCGAACTTTCCTTTGCAGGCAACTACTTTCCCGCCTAGGCCTTCAGCCAGCCACAAATGCACCCAATGGTCAAGTGCATCATCCCACCGAGTGGGCCGAACCCTTAGACGAAGTGCATCCCAATTGTGTGCACCACGGTCTCTTGGCATGCACCCATCCATGCCGTTGAACCTATGCTCCAAGCACAGGTTCGCCAATGCCATGTCATCCCGACCTTTGCCATGTCACGGTCTGACCTTTGCCATATAGACACCATGGCCAACCCTTGCCGGCGCAAGGTTTGCCATGTCCACGCTCATCCGGTGCCGTGGCCAAGTCTAAGCCCCATCCTTGGCCTGGAGCAACCTGTGTAGTGCCTCCCCTTAATGTCATCGCCCCGGTAGTGCACACGGCCAAGGGGCCATGGCGCAGCCTGCGGCAAAGCCTGCGGTGCGCACGTGCAAGCAAGGCAGGCGATCGAGGGCCTGCCAAGTCGGAGACTGACCATGCGATGGGGTGCACACCACCGACCTTGGGGCGCATGAGATTGGTGGGCTCTATTTTAGTCAAGGCAGCAGTGCACGAGGTCGGCAAGCCACGCGCCTAGGCCAGATGCAGATTCAGCTTCCAGACGTGATGTCACACAGAGAAGTCAGCATCAACCTCACCAAAATCAGCTAGGCAAGCATTGGCCAAAGATCCGGGGATGGCACGCACCGGCGCGCGTAGGTCGGCTCTGCCGCGCGGGCAAGCGCACCCAAGCTGGCCTGGCCGTGCACGCAGGCACGCGTAGGACGGCCTTGCCATGCGTGTGGATGTGCACAGTCTGGCGCGGCTACGCGCACAGGCAGGTATGCATGCATAGGCGTAGGTGGCGCTCGGCACGCGCGCACGATTGGCCAGGAGGGCTAGGCTGGCAGCAGCGGGGTGCGCACGTGCTCCTCACGTGCGTGTGCCCAAGAGTGGTGACGGTCGTTGGTAGGATAGCAATCAGGCGGACAGCCTGGCGAATGCCAGACTAGCGTGCCTAGAGGCTGCCAGGGCTATCAGGCAAACAGCCTAGCGGGCACCAGACTAGCGCCCTGCAAGACTGGCGCGCGCCCAGGCTAGCGCGCACCCAACCTAGCAAGACGCCAAGATCGGCGCACATGCGATGCAGCCCAGATGTGATCTAGACGCGCAGCCCAGGCTGGCATGCATTCCAACCTGGCATGCAAACTAGGCTGGTGCATGTCCTAGGCTGCAGGCGGCCAACCTGGCATGTGGCCCAGACATGCAATGTCTGTGGGGCGGGCGTGGGTCAGATGCACCTGCCTAGGCTGGCGGGCAGCTAACCTGGCACGCTGCCTTGGTGCGGTGCCCACATTGGGCGGACACGGGCTAGACACGCCCGCCCAGCCTGGCCAGCACCTAGGCTGGCACGTGCGCCCAGCTGGCAATGGCCAAGGCGGTGCTTTCATGGGAGTTTTCACGTTGTTTCGATGCGGAGTGGGCAGCAAACATTCCAACTATAAAAAGGAGGCATCGGTCTTCATTGGGAGGCAATCCATAAGTCTTCGACTTTTCACTTTGAGCGAGTGTGAGGTTGAGGGAGAGGACACGAATCAGTTGTCAAAGAGTCTTCCTACGGGGATCAATGGGCTGTGGGATGGTTATCTTGTAGCCTAAGGCAAGGTGAGCGGAAGAGGTCTTTGAGAGATTTCTTGTAAGTGCTTTGGCATGGGTTCACTTTGTATCCTCTTAGGATTGTTATTAATCAAAGGGGTTGGGGTATCTTTACTCTATAACAAGCTTGTGTTTGGGTGTTTGTTTTGTGGTTGTTTGTTAAGCGTTGGGAAGGAGGAAGCCTGCGGCTAACCTCACCCCATTCTTAGGCGCATGATTACTCTGAGAGGATGACTTAGTGCTCAGCGTACTAAGGCCGGTCACTAGCTAGAATGCTTTTGTACTTAAAAAAAAAAAAACCTATACCTAACTGGATGACAAGTGGGTATCAGAGCCGCGCTCAAGATTCAATTCACAAGCAACAAACTTTGTGAACATGATGGATCGTATGATACGGGTCGAGGCCATAATCGAGAATCCTCCTGGGAAGGGGTTCTAGATCTGATCACACGATCACTGGAGCAGGAGCAGTGGATCAATCTGATCCAGCAGACGATCTTGGCAGCCCCAGATCATGAAGCTGGGCCGAGCTCTTCAAATGAAGGTCAGCAAGACGGACGAGATGCCTTGCTAGAGGAGGTTCTGAATCGCGTCAAGGAGCTAGGAGATCAAGTTGATGC
The DNA here is from genome assembly GCA_900491605.1 of Calamus simplicifolius. NCBI lineage: Eukaryota > Viridiplantae > Streptophyta > Magnoliopsida > Arecales > Arecaceae > Calamus > Calamus simplicifolius. Next base: position 567,458 of record UESW01004478.1, read on the forward strand.
ACTCCAACAGGAGTGCACACGTCAACCCCAAGCGGATCAGCCCCCTCCATCCCAGATCCGCATACCTGAGCCGAAACCCTTTAGCGGCGCGCACAATGCCAAGGAACTAGAGAATTTTGTCTGGGAGATAGAGGAGTACTTCTTAGCAATGAACATATCGAAAGCGCAGCGCATCCGACTCACCAGCATCTTCCTTATCGGTGACGCCAAGTTATGGTGGCGCACTCACAAAGAGGAGGCTCGAAACATCGATAGGCCAGGAATTATAACTTGGGAGGCCTTAAAAGAGGAATTGAAGATTTAGTTTCTCCCTCATAATGTAACTTGGGTTGTGAGGGATCAACCGAAGAAGCTGAAGCAACGGGTTCCATCAGGACTACATCAAAGAATTCAGTTCCCTGCTGCTCGATATTCCAGTCATGTCATAACCGACAAGCTGTTTAACTTTTAGTCGGGGTTGCAGAATTAGGCGCAAGTGGAGTTGCGAAGGCAAGGAGTTAAGATCTCAAATCGGCAATGGCTGCTGCTGAGAGCCTCATTGACTTTCGCATCACGACGCCCACCCCCACCCTTGGTGTCAAGAAAAGGCAAAGGCCAAGGAGGGCAAGGCGTCTCATCCCAAGAAGAAAGGGAAAAGGAAGAAGACGTGGCCCGAAAAGAGCAAGGATCCACCCAACAGTCCAAGGATCCCACGACCAAGACTGAGTGGCCCAAGGCTGTTTCATCTATGGAGGCACACATCGGGTGCGCGACTACCAGAAGAAGGGGAAGCTCACAACACTAATATCCCAATTGGCCAAAGATTACAACAACTCAGGGGGGGAGCCTTCCCGGGTGAACCCATTGCAAGCCATCAATGTGCTTATCACCAAGAAGCCACTATCCTGCAAAAGGCTTCTTTATATTTTGGTGAAGGTCAATGGCCGGGAGCTGAGGGTCATGATCGATACGGGTGCCACTGACAACTTCATCATGGACAACATTGCGAAGGAGCTAGGATTGCAGACTACCACCGCTACAACCATGATCAAGGCCATCAACTCAAAGGCAGCGAGGGTGAGCGGCCTTGCAAAGGATGATTTGGAGGTGGTCTATGGAGAGGGCCATGTAGCCTTTTGGTGATCCCACTCGATGAATTTCAGATCATCCTTGGCCTAGAGTTCTTCAAGGCAGCCAAGGCGATGATCTTCCCATATCTGAACGACATGCTGATCGGCATGGAGGATAGCACCGAATTCATGTCAGCATGGTCGTTAGCTGCTAGCGTGCACCACATAGAGGACGATGCATGCAAGGAGGAAGGTGGGTAGCTTCCCATTACACAGCAGAAGACACAGGTTCAGAAAAGCACTGGTTCACGCGCAGCACCCACTGCAGACCAGCACGCGTGACCTGGTGCAAAGGCACGCACAATCCCAGATAGCGGACTACTGTCCGCCAAGCATATCAGCCGAGGCCTTCGAAAAGGAGACCAGATATATGACGTGGCACTAGTCTAGATTTAGCCTAAGCCAAAGGATGCTGAGGAGGTGCCCGCGTAGGTGGGGGAGGTGCTGAGGGAGTTCGCGATCTTATGCCCGATGAGCTGCCAAAGGAATTTCCACCATGGTGCGCGCACGACCACCGCATTGAGTTGGAACTTGGTGCATGTGCCCCGTGTTGACCCAATTATTGATTTTGATGATTAATAAAAGATATGAGTATATTCATTTTGTTTCTAATAGATTTAACAAGTGTTTCAGGGATTAAAAATGTTTGATCAATCAAAATGGATAAAGAAACATGTTTTGAATCAATGTTTTAAAAGAAACTTTTAAAGTTAGTGCTTGGAGTCGACACTCAACTAGTCAGGAGCCGACCCCAAGGCGTATCAGAAGGTTTCTGAGATTTTGGCACGGTCTGGAGTGACACCCAAGGTTTCGGAGCCGACTCCAATATGAGATACAGAGAAGTGCATTCTGTTTTAGTTTCTGGAGCCGACACATAGAATTCGGGAGCCGACACCTGAGATTTCGGAGCCGACACCTGAGTTTCTGGAGCCGACTCTAACCTGAGAACAGAGAGCATGTTTTATGACTTTTCTGGAGCCGACACTTACAATTTCCGGAGCCGACTCCCGAAAGCGAGACCGATACTTACCTTTCTCGGAGCCGACTCCCCAACAACTTTTTCTTTACTATTTTTGAACACCCGACTTGGAGCCGACACCTAAAAAGTTGGAGCTGACTCCAACCTATCAGGAAGATTTTTCATCTGTCAGAATATACTTCAACGGTAAGATTTCTTTTCACCTAACCTCTAACGGCTATTTTCTTTGTGTAGAAGAATCCAAACATCTCCAACGGCTATATTTTCCATCTAAAACTTGGATTAAGAGATATATAAAAAGGGAAAAAACCGTCCGTTTGAATATGTGAAAATAGAGAGGAAAAATCGAAAAAGGAAAAGGGAATATTTTGTGCAAAATCCAAAAATCTTGAGAGAGAAATCAAAAGGAAAGACTCAGAGCTTACATCAACCAATCCAAGAGAGTCCAAAGAGAAATCCAAGGCATTCAAGTTCAGAATCGGAGGATTTTTCAAGTGAAGAAAAAGAAAGCAAAAGCCCTGATTTTTCCAACTTCTCAACTGCAATCTTTGTGAAGAATCTGAGCTGAGGCCTGATTCAACATTTCAAAGGAGAAGAGGAAAAGAAAAGAAGAAAAGCTTAAATCAAATTGCTTCAAATAGGCTTTTCTTACCCTTGTTTATTTAATTGAATATTTGCTCACTTAAGGAGCTGTCTTGTATTGTAAACTCTATTTTTCATTGTTGTTGACTAGTTCAATCAAGGATTGAATTAGTGGAGGTGTGATACCTTGGTACAAGCTAAGGATAGCTTGTGGCTGTGTTTAGTGCTGGTGAGCTCGGAAAACCAGCTGGGTTCGTTGTAATCCTGAGGGAAACAATAAGTTTTGAGTTGTGAGCTTGTAAAACAACTCGGCTGTAATCAAGTAGATTATAGTGTGGACCCAAGTGATACTTGGGAGTGGACGTAGGTGTTGAATACACCGAACCACTATAAAATCCTTGTGTTTGCCGTTTTGACTCTCTCGCTCTATCTTTTATTTGTGCTTAATATTTATCCTGCACTTAATTTCTTTTATTCCAAAGCACATGTTTTTAAAAGACCAAATTTTTTTAAGAACCCAATTCACCCCCCCTCTTGGGTTGCCATCTGGGCCAACACCCCGGCTAAGGCCCCCTATTGTATGAGCCCGGTCGAACTGACAGAGTTGCACACTAAGTTAGACAAGCTATTGGCCACGGGGTTGATCCAACCATCCCCGCCCCCTTCGGAGCATGGTCCTTTTTTAGCACAAGAAGGATGGATCGATGAGCATGTGCATGGACTACCGCATGCTCAACAAGGTCACCATGAAGAATTGTTATCCGGTGCCCAATGCAGTAGACCAATTTGATCGGCTTGCAAAGGTGGAATACTTCAGCAAATTGGATCTGCATTATGGATATTGGTAGGTGTGCATCGTGCTAGGCAACAAATCAAAGACGACATGCGTGACTTAGTACGGCTCATTCGAGTTATTGGTCATGCCCTTCGGCCTGACAAATGCACCGGCCACTTTTGCAACCTCATGATGGACGTCCTTTATGACTTCCTGGATGACTTTGTCATGGTTTACCTAGATGACATTGTCATTTATAGCGGTGGCCTGCAGCAGCATGTGGAGCACTTGAGGCGAGTCTTGCAGTGACTTCGAGAGCATCGCCTCTACGTCAAAAGGGAGAAGTGCGAGTTTGCATGCATCAAGGTCCATTTCCTTGGAACATTGTCGGCCATGGTGCGATTCGGATGGACAGAACCAAGGTACGGGCCATCCTAGAGTGGTCGGCCCCTGCCATATTAGCAAGTTGCGATTGTTCCTAGGGCTCGCTAACTATTACCGAAGGTTTATCAAAGGGTACTCGGCCATCGCAAGCCCTTTGACCGATTTGCTCAAGAAGGAGCAAAGGTAGTTGGTCCTCTGACTGCAAGGAAGCCTTTGGCAAGCTGAAGACGACGTTATCTATAGAACCAGTCTTGCAGCTATCCAAATTTGAGGATCCTTTCGAGGCGCACATGGACACATCCGACTATGCACTTGGCGGAGTCTTGATCTAGGCTGGACATCCGGTGGCATACGAGAGTAGAAAATTCAAGGACACTAAGATGCGATATTCGGTGCATGAGAAGGAGATGACCACATGATACACTGCTTGGAGGTATGGCTTCACTACTTGCTGAGACAAAATTCAAGATCATCACCGACAACATCGCCAACACCTATTTCATGACCCAGCGCAAGTTGACACCCAAGCAAGCTCACTGGTAGGAGTACTTGGTAGAGTTCGATTTCGATTGGGAGCATCAGCCAGGACATCAGAACCAAGTGGCCAATGCCCTCAGCCGCCATGTAGGAGTACGTGGCCGCGGTGGCAACCATGCAGTCGAGCATTGCGAGTGCATCTACAACACAGCTCAGGCGGATGTGGCCTATGCCAAGTTGATGCGCGATGTGATGAGCAGATTGGTGCGGCACTTCTGGATCTAGGATGGTTTGCTTCGCGCATATGGAGCAGGTTGGTCATGCCAAAGAATAAAGCCCTACGGTGCGACCTACTCAAGGAGTCCCATGACTCAAAGTGGGCAGAACATTTGGGCATGGAGCGGATGTATGCCCTGCTATCTCGCAATTTTTATTAGCCGAATAAGTGGAGAGACATGGAGGCCTATGTGCAGCTGTTTAATCTGCCAGATGGACAAAGTGGAATGCAGAAAGCCAGTGGGACTATTTCAGCCTTTGTCCATCCCGAGCCGACCGTGGGCATCTATTTCATGGACTTCATAGTGGGGTTTCCGAAGGTGGACGGAAAGCTTACCATTTTTATGGTGATTGACGAATTTTCCAAGTGCGCCATCTTCATGGCCGTGCTAGAACCATGCATAGTCGAGACGTGCGTGGTGCTCTTCTTCGCCAATGTGGTCAAGACCTTGGCATGCTTGAAGACATCATCAGCGACCGCGACGTTCAATTCACAGGAAAGTTCTGGACCACGCTTTTCCAAATTGTGGGCATGGAGCTAAAATTCTCCACGGCGTATCACCCTCAGATGGACAGCCAAACCAAGCAGGTAAACGCATTGCTCGAGGAGTACTTGTGGCACTTCGTCACCGCAAGCCAGCGCAACTGGCTAGAGTTGCTAGATGTGGCACAGTTTTCTTACAACCTCAACCAGTTTTCAGCAATGGATCAAAGTCCAGCGGAGTTGTGCCTAGGCTACTAGCCTAGGACGCCTTTGGAGGTTGCGCGACAATACGACGGCCCATTCCTTGCGGCATATCTCTTTGCGTGGGACAGGACTGAGCGCATCGCCAAGGTGCATGACAGCCTCGTGCGGGTGGCCATGCAGATGAAGATACACGCAGATGAGCATCGGTGACCAGTGGAGTTCCAGGTGGGTGACCTAGTCACGCTGAGGATAACACCCTATCTTTGGAGGAAAGCTACCAAGTGAAAGTTTCATAAAGGCCTTTTGCCAAGTATGACGGACCCTTCAAGGTGCTCAGGCGGGTGGGAGAAGTTGCTTACAAGCTAGCCTTGCTGGCCAGACTAAAAATTCATCCTGTTTCCACATTAGCTTCCTCAAGCCATACCATGGAGACCTGGATGCGGACAAGCTAGAGAACCCTGGCAGGCTGTGCTTGCCATTCGACCTAAGTTTGCAAGGAAAATTTCAAGGATCCTGGTGGACAGAAAGGTGGGGATGAGTCAAGGACAATAGTATATGGAGTACCTAGTACAGTGGCACGAAGAAGATGCTTCCGATGCCACCTGGCAGTGGGCCGAATAACTTTGGCAGTTGAGGAAGACATTTAGGCCTACTTGAGGGCGAGCGCGACGGAGACGTCGGCACCTTCAGGTAGGGGAGGATTGTCATCGCCCCAATAATGCGCACGGCCATGGGGTGGCGCAGCCCGCGTGCACACGTAGGCAAGGCATGCAACTGAGGGCCTGCCAGGTCAAAAACTGACCGTGCGATAGGGTACACACGGCTGACCTTGGGGGCGCATGAGGTTGGCATGCCCTATTTCAGTTAGGGGCAACAGCGCGCAAGGTCGGCAAGCTACACGCCAAAGCCAGATGCGGATTCAGCTTTCAGACATGATGACACATGGAGAAGTCAGCATCAACCTCACCAAAATCAGCTAGGTGAGCATTGGCCAAAGATCGGGGGACGGAATGCACCGACGCGGGCAGGTCAGCCTTGCCGCATGTGCAAGAGCGCGCAGGATGGCCCTACTGTGTGCATAGATGCGCACAGTCTGGCAAGGCCGCGCGCACACGCTGGTGCGGCGGGCCAGGCTAGCAGCAGTGGGCATGCACGTGCTCCTCACGTCCACACGCCTAGGAGTGGAGATGACCGTTGGCGGGATAGCAACCATGCGGATAGCCTGGCAGATGCTAGTCTGGCGCTCGACTATACTAGCGCCCTGCCATACTGATGCGCCCGGAGGCTGCCAGGCGACAGCCTAGTGGGCGTCAGACTAACAACGTGCGTGTTGGCTAGCAGGTGGCCAGCCATGCGCGTACGTGACATGCCCAGCCTGGCATGCATCCAGCTTGGCAAGGCGCCAAGATCGGCGCACGTGCTTCGCATGTGCGAGGCAGCCCATACGCGGGCTGAACGTGCAGCCTAGGCTGGCACGCAGTCCAGCCTGGTGCGCATGCAGGCTGGCGGGCGGCCAGCCTGGTGCACGGCCCAAAAGTGCAATGTCCGCAGGGTGGGCACAAGGCCAAACGCACCCGCCTAGCCTGGCCAGCGCCTAGGTTGGCAGGCGGCCAGCCTAGCGCATAGCCTTGGCGCAACACCAACACTGGGCGAACGCGGGCCGGACGCGCCCGCCTAGCCTGGCCAGCACCCAGGCTGGCACCGCCCAAGGGCGGTGTGCCTAGCCTGGCAGTGGCCAAGGCGGTGCTTTCATGGGAGTTTCACGCTGTTTCAACATGGAGTGGGCAGTGAACTTTCCAACTATAAAAAGGAGGCAACAATCTTCATTGGGAGGCAATCTATAAGTCTTCGACTTTCCACCTTTGCAAGTGTGAGGTTGAGGGAGAGGACACAGATTGGCCATCGAGGAGTCTTCCTATGGGTGATCAACGGGCTATGGGAGGGTTATCTTATAGCCTAAGGCAGGGTGAGCAGGAGAGGTCTTTGAGAGATTTCTTGTAAGTAGTTTGGCATGGGTTCACTTTGTATCCTCTTGGGTTTGTTATTAATCAAAGGGGTTGGGGTATCTTTACCCTGTAACAAGCTTGTGTTTGGGTGTTTGTTTTGTGGGTGTTTGTTAAGCGTTGGGAAGGAGGAAGCCTGTGACTAACCTCACCCCATCCTTAGGCGCATGATTACTCTAAGGAGAGGCTGACTTAGTGCTCGGTGTGCTAGGGCCAGTCCCTAACTAGGATGCTTTCATACTTAAAAAAAAAGCCTATACCTAGTCAGGTGACATCAATATTCTGGTAGGGCCTCCAACCATCTGTCATCCCAAGAGTACAGGCAATCTGAGTAGCATTGCAGCCTAGGCCCTAGGCCCTGCGCGTGCCGGTCGGCCCTTTGCCATGCTAGCCATGGCTCGGCGCCATGGCCACACGCCCAAGGCCGATGCACAGCCAAGGCCCGCCCGGCCAAGGCCTGCAGCCATGGCCCAGCGTGGCCATTCGCCCATGCGGCTAAGGCCGGTGCGGCCATGGCCCAGCGTGGCCATACACGGTGGGCAGGCCTTGAGCACGCGCAGCCAAGGCCTGCGCAACCATGGCCCGAAGCGGCCAAGGCTGGTGTGGCCATGCATGCGCATGACCATTGCCCTGCGCGGCCATGCGCACGCAGCCAAGGCCCTCGCAACCATGGCCCTACGAGGCCATGCGCCCGTGCAGCCAAGGCCTGCGGCCATGCGTCTACATGGCCAACTGCCTGCATGGCCAAGTGCCGGCGCTGCCATGGCTCACACGACAAACCTTGTGCGGATCAAACTGGGTCTGATAAACCTTTCTCACCAGAAGAGCTCGATGTCCTTGAAGGAAGATTTGCTAAGTACTTGTCAATATCATTTTTGAACTGCCACATGTCTGCCTTCTTTTCCCAACTAGCCTCACCCTCTGATTCACCCTTCCACTGAACCAGATATTCTGTCCGCCAGTTCTTTTTGCTGTGGCCCAAAGTCCATGATCCAAGATCCTTTGAATCTTCTTCTCATATTGTTCCCGCATAGTAGGAGGAGCTCACTGTTCCTGCACCCGAGAAGGATCAGCACTTGGATGATAAGGCTTCAGGAAACTCACATGAAAAGTGGGATGTACTTTTAGCCTGTTGGGCAGCCACAGCCTATAGGCAACATTTTCCAACCGTTTGACAACTTCAAATAGACCATCATATCTTGGGATTAGACCTCGGTGTGCTCTCTTTCGGCTAATTCATTTCCAGATTTGTGGGGTCAGTTTCAACATGACTTGATCTTCCACATTGAACTCTAAGGGTTGGCATCCCCGATTAGCATACTTCTTCATCCGCTTTGCAGCCTTGTGCATGCTATCTTGTGCCTCATCAAACATCTCCTGTTGGTCCCTGACAAACCGATAGGCAGTGGGACATAGGCTCCCTTTCTTTTGTAAGGCCACCTCTTGAGGAGTAAGGGGCTGTCATCATGTTTCCAACTCTAAGGGACTAAACCCTGTTGCAGAGGACCAATGCAGATTGTAACAAAATTGAGTAGAGACAGCAACTTTACCCAATTTCATTGATTTGCTGAGGTATAGTGCCGAAGATATTCCTCCAAGAGAGCATTCACCCGTTAAGTCTGGCCATCAGTCTGAGGGTGATTAGCAGTAGAGAACTTTAACTCTGAACCTGCCAATTAGAAGAGATAGGTCCAAAACCTTCCTATGAACTAAGCATCCTGATCATTGATGATTTCTGCAGGCAATCCGAAATGCTTCACCACATTCCGATAGAATAAATCTGCAGCCACCCCTGTTGGACATTCTTCTAGTGTTGGGATAAAGACAATATATTTGGAAAAGCGATCAACCACCACCAAAATGAATGATTGGTCGTCCACCTTTGGAAACCCACTAATGAAGTCCATGGAAACAAAAATCCATGGCTTTTCTGCAACTGAAAGAGGCTACAGTAAGCATGCTTCCTTTCGCCTTTCCACCTTATTTTATTGGCAGATAAGACAAGACTTGACATAAGCTTCAATGTCTTGCTCATCTTTGGCCAGATGAAGGAGCGAGATAAGAGAGCCATCATGCGCTCTCTGCCTGGATGACCAGCATGAATTTCCCTCAATAACTGGTTCCACAGTTCCCGCCATAAGGAACATAAACATGACCTTTCACCATCAAAAGATCGTCTTCTAGCCAATATCTCCGAGTCTCACCATCTCGGACTTGTTGAAGCAGCCTCTGATAACCCATATCCGACGAAGCCGCCTCCCAAATTTTATAAAAAAAATCTACTTCAATTTGAGAGATAGCAGCAACTACCTCTTGGATGCCTCTCCTACTCAAGGCATCCGCAACTTAGTTATGCCTTCCAGGCTTGTGCTCCCACTAAAAATCATATTTTGCAAGAAATTTTTGTCACCACGTCTGTCTAGATGACAACTTCTTCTAAGTCAAGAAGAAAGTGTTGGCCACATTATCTGTCTTCACCATGAACTTGGCCCCCATCAAGTAAACACGCCAAGTTCGTAGGCATTGCACTACGTAAGCATCTCTTTCTCATGGGTAGGATATCTTTGCTCGGCCTCCTTGAGTTTTTAACTCTCAAAGGCAACCGGATGTCCATCTTGCACTAGAACCCCTCCAACAGCCACATCAGAGGCATCGGTATAGACTTCAAAAGGCTTGGCAAAGTCAGGCAACTGTAGCACTTATTTTGAAGAAATGGCCTCCTTGATGTCTTCGAAAGCCTTTTGGCAATGATTGACCACAACCAAAGTTGGTCTTTTTTCAGAAGATCCATCAAAGGAGAGATTTTTCTTGAGTAGCCAACCACAAATTTTAATAATAATTGGCTAACTCAAGAAAACTTCTCAACTCTGTCACCTTGTTTGGTATTGGCCATTCAGTGATAGCCTGTACCTTCCTTGCATCCATCCTCACCAACCCATTGATCACAAGGTGCCTAAGGAACCTAATTTCCCCCAAGGCAAAACTCACATTTTTCCCTCTTTACATATAGGTCATTTTCCCTCAACCGAGCAAACACCCGCCTCAAGTGTTCTAAGTGATCCTCAAAGGACTCATTGTATACAACAATATCATCCAGATAGACCACAACAAACTTGTCGATATAGTCATGAAATACATTGTTCATTAAATTGCAAAAGGTTACAGGGGCATTGGTCAAGCCAAATGGCATGACAAGAAATTCAAAATATCCATATCGAGTAACCAGAGTAGTCTTTGGTTCATTCCCTTCAGCAATTCGGACTTGCCAATATCTGGATCGCAAGTCCAACTTGGTAAAATATGTTGCCTTGGACAAGCAATCGAACAAGTCTGCAATCAAGGCACTAGATACTTATTCTTTATAGTGACCTTATTCAGGCCTCTATAATCAACACAGAGTTGAAGAGAACCATCCTACTTCTCTTGGAATAGCACCGGAGCACTGAAAGGGGCCTTCGAAGGTTGGATCTTCTCGGAGTCCAACAATTCACCCAACTGTTGCTTCAATTTGGCCAACTCCTTAGGCGACATACGATAGGGAGCCTTGGTAGGAGGTTTGGTGCCCGCATCAGTTCAATGTGATGGTCTACGCCTCGCCGAGGTGGAAGCCCCTTAGACAGATCATGGGGCATAACATCATTGAATTCCTGCATAATTGCAGCCACGTCCCTTGGTACGTTCGCCATTTCCTTTGGTCTCTCCTCCATAATCATTGCAAGGTAGGTACCTTGGCCCTTTTTTCATCCACGAGCCAACTGCCTTGCAGAGATAATCTCCAGTTTATGAACATGATCTCTCCCTTACCCAGCAACAAAGCAAGGTTTCTTCTCATCCCCGATGAAAATTCCACCCATATGTGGTATAATGGCAACTTTGGCGCCTATGAAAAAGTTGTTGCCAAGGATGACTTCAAGTTATCGAGGGGCACCACCATCAAATCCAATCAGCCTTTCCACTCGCTGATGGATAATTTGACATCAAAGGCCATGCCTTTCATGGTTTGTGCTTGGGACTTCACTACCTTAATATGGCTTGAGTGTTTGGACACTTTCATGCCTAAAGGATTCACCATCTTTTTCGCAACGAAGCTATGAGTGGCACCAGTGTCTACTATAGATAAGACACGGTGCCCATTGACTTCAATCTGGATAAACATCAACCAGGGTCGATCTGTTGTTGCTTTCTCGGCTTGAAGAATGCCAAGTACTTGAAGAGGAGCAACACATTCAGGGCCCTTCGAATCTGAATCTCTCATCAGCCATGAGAGCATTCAGTTTCTCCTTCTTTAGACCATTTTTGGCATAATGAAGATCATTGCATATGTAGCAACCTGGATGAAGATTCCCTTTGTCATTCTTTGATGAAGAGCCATCCTCTTTGGCCTTCATCTTAGCCTTGCCGGAGTCCTTCGTCTTCTTCCCATCAACATCTTTCTATTTTGGAGTCTTCTTAGGGAACTTATTAATGGGGTGAGACTTTTTGGAAGGACCTAGTGGGGGTTTGATAACTCGGATGTCCACTAGTCTTTCAACAGCAGCCAATGCGGCAGACAAGTTAGTCACCCCTTGTCTCTGCAACTCCAACTGAGCCCATGGTTGGAGGCCAGATAAGAAGTTAAACAACTTATCTGCCTCACACATGTCCTTGGTATTCAACATGAGGGAACTGAACGCCTTCACATAGTCCCTCACGTTGCCATCTTGCTTCAGTTTCTTTAGGGCATCCTTGGCAACCCAAGAAGTGTTGCAAGGAAGGAATTGATCCTTCAGTTTTTGCTTTAGGGCCTCCCAAGTTTGAATCTCGAGCCGGCCGAGGTCATTGGTCCGTGTTCGCCACCAAAGTTTTGCATCATCCGTCAGATACGTACAAGTGATAAGAACCTTCTCCTCTTCCAAGACATGAGCAGCCTTAAAGTATTGCTCCATGTCCCAAAGGAAGTTTTCCAATTCCTTGGCACTCCGAGTACCATCGTAAGTGTGCGGATCCAAAACCTTCATTTTGCTCCTTCCATCACCCTGAGGACGGGTTGGCACAGTCAGATAACCAACCCCGTCTCGTCCATCCGAAGTTGGGTTGCCACTAGTGACTCCTGAAGCATCAGCATAGTTGCTTGCAATTCTTTAGTTTGCGCCCATAAAGGAGATGCATCGTTTGCTTGAGGCAACTTGACCATTGCCTTCAACCGGGACATCCTTTCCCTCAAAGCCTCCATGTTGTTACCACCTGTTGGCATCAAGAATCCTTCAAAGAGCCGATAACCGGGCTCCGATACCACTGTCACAGGGCCAAAAGTTTAGACTAAATTTTTCTTTGCAAAGGCCTTGTGTGGCGCTAGACTTCCTCAAACCTAGCCAGCCTTCCCACTCAAGACAGAAGTAAAGATAACTTCGTTATAGAATTTCCAAGATTACAAGAACACACTAGACCCACCCCAATGGTCTTTCCAAGTAGTGTGTGTCCTTCGCTCGAAGGCATTAGGGCTACATATAGCTTTGCGGTGGATAGTTTCCCCAACCGCTGGGAGTTTTCCAAACTTCTGGCAACCGCACGGTCTGAGTCTTGGGCCATCCGAACCGAGAGCCACATTGTTGGCCCAGATGGCAACCCAAGAGGGGGGGGGGGTGTGAATTAGGTTCTTAAAAAATTTAACATTTTAAAATGATTGGCTTTGGAATACACAAGATTAAGTGCAGGATAAATATTAACCACAAACAAAGAGATAGAGAGAGAAAATCAAAACACGGCAAACATAAGGATTTTATAGTAGTTCGGTGTATCCAACACCTACGTCTACTCCCAAGTACCATTTGGGTCCACACTATAATCTCTAGATTACAGCCGAGTTGTTTTACAAGCTCACAACTCAAAACTTGTTGTTTCCCACAGGATCACAACGAATCCAGCTGGTTTTCCGGGCTCACCAGCACAAAACCCAAACCCAAGCTAATCTAGCTTGACCCGAGGTATACTACCTCCACTAATTCAATCCCCCTAATTGAACTAGCAAAAACAAATGAGAATAGAGTTTACAATAACAAACAGCTCCTTAAATGAGCAGATATTCAATATAAATAAACAAGGTTAGAAAAGCCTGTTTGAAGCAGAGTTGATTTGAGCTTTTCTTCTTTTCCTCTTCTCCTTTGAGATGTTGAATCAGGCCTCAGCTCGGATTCTTCACAAAGATTGCAGATGAGAAGTTAGGAAAAACAGGGCTTTTGGCTCTCTTTTTCTTCTTTTAAAAATCCTCCGATTTTGAACTTGAATGCCTTAGATTTCTCTTTGAGCTTTCTGAAGTTGATGGATTTGAACTTTGACTCTTTCCTCTTTGATTTTTGCTCAAGACTTCTCGGATTTTCAAGTTGTTTTCTCTCTATTTTTCATCTCTTTTTTTTTTTTTCAAACGGACGGACTCCCCTTTTATAGATTCTTCTTTAATCCATGATTAGGTAAAAAACTAGCCGTTATTTGTTCTTGGATTCCTCCTATACACAAGAAAAGTAACCGTTAGAGATTATGTGAGAAAATGTTACCATTGGAGGCCGTTCTGACACTTTGAAAATCTGTTCCTGACAGGTTGGAGTCGGCTCCAACTTTTCAGTGTCGGCTCCAAGTCGAGTATCCAAAAATAGAAAGTAAAAGTTCATTGAGGAGTGGCTCCGAAAAAGGTAAGTGTCGGCTCGTCGCATTCGGGAGTCGGCTCCGAAAACTGTAAGTGTCGACTCCAGAGTAGTCCAAAAACATGCTTTCTATTCTTGTATTGGAGTCGGTTCCAGAGACTGTAAGTGTCGGCTCCTGAATCTAGGTGTCGGCTCCGAAACTCTGAGTATCGACTCCTGACCGTGCCAAAAATCAGGAAAGCATCTGATCCGCCATGGGGTCGGCTCCAGACCTTCTAGGTGTCGACTCCAGGCTCTAAATTTTGAAACATACTTCTGGCAATTGATTCAAAAATGTATTTCTTTATCCTTTTTGATTGATCAAATCTTTTTAAGCCCTGAAACACTTGTTAAATCTATTAGTAATACTCATATCTTTTTATTAATCATCAAAATCAATAATTGGGTCAACAATCTCCCCCTTTTTGATGATTATAAAAACATTGAGTATATGCATGAGTAAACAATAGGATTCTCACTCCAATTTTCTCAAATGTTTGTCCCTCATAGGTAAGCTCCCCCTGAATGAGGTAGCTCCCCCTATAATGTTTAATTTAACAATTGTTCTTCCTTTTAACAAAAAATTTTAATGGTTGATACCAATTTTAATTGCCTCTCCTTATGTGCAGTTAATTAGATACCAATAAATTAAGCTTAATTGAGCTTACTTGATCCAATGCATATACAAAAGCTAAATATTTCTCTCATCTTTTTGTTTTACATTCAATGCATATACGATTAGGAAATGCTTACATAACTCTCCCCCTTTTTTGTAATCAACAAAAAGATCAAGAAGGGTTAAGTAAAATTACAAAATTGATAGATTTTTCAAGGATCAAAAGATATTCATTAAGTATAAGATAAGTTCATTACATCAAAAGTCAATTGAAACTCTACTATATCAAACATCAAGCTATACATCATTACATTAAAGCTTCAAGATAAATCAATATCAAACTAGACTAATTATCAAAGATGCTTCATTACAAGATAATCAAAAATGAGTTCTAAGAAGTCTTTGCAATTCTTCTACAATTTTTCCCATCCCTTCACTTTGAGTCCTAACAAATTCTTTTAGTCTTCTGTCAACAAATGCACATGCAGTCATAATCTTGTCCTGAAGCTCAGCATTGCATTTGGAGTAAGTTTCTGAGTCTCCACCAATATCCTTAAGCTCTTCAAATATGTTCTTGAGATCATTCTTTAAGGATTCAGCAGAGGAACCAAGGGTAGACTCAATCATTCTAATGCGATCATCCAAAGAGTAAAGGGTTTCTTTCAAATTCATAAATTGGCTATCAAACTCTGTCTTCATTTCTTCTTTTTGAGCAGCAAATAAACTTTTGAGTTGCTCTAACTGAATATCTGAAAATCCGACAGATGACATAGGTGGCGGTACAGGAACTGGAGCAGGAGCAGGAGCAGGAGGTGGTGAAGATCTGCTAGGCTCTGGTGAAGGATGCCTCGCTGATGGACCAACCTCAGATGGTGCAGAAGCCCTAATGTCAGTGGCTCTCTCATCCAGATGACCTTTCCTCTCCCATTGACCATTAACCTTCACAAAGCCCATCCGGTGCATAGTAGCCAAGCTATAGTAATTAGTGTGTCTAAGGTTCTTTGATGGCTCATTATCAGAAATTACAATACCTTGACTTCTAAATACCATAGTCAAAATCATACCATAGGGCAGTGAAGATCTCCTTTTGCCCCCAGCCTCAGCCATGTAGAAAATCATCATCCCAGCAAGGTTAATAGGCTGACCAGTCAGAACACTGTCCATAACAACAATGTCTCGCTCTGAGACATACTCAAATCGGCCAGTCTTAGGGAATAAGATCCTACTACAGATGTTGTGAAGTAATCTAAGCTCCAAGGGCAACTGATTAGCCCTAACTTCTTCAAATTCAGACACTTCTCTTCCTAACATCCTTGATAATGCATCAGACCTCTCACTATGAATGTCAGCAGCTAATCCAGTGACAGGGATGCTCAGAAGATGTCCTAAACTCTGAAAGGTAAGGTGAACTCTCTTCCCTCTAACAGAACTGATAATCCCACCATCTCCCCTTGATAAATTGAAATATAATTCCTTAACTAGGGCCGGATAAGTGGGAACATCCAACGAACAGACCTTGTCCCAGCCAAGCTCTTTAATTTGTCTTCCAATAGAAAATCCCTCGGCCTCGAAGAAATCAAAATCTAATTTTCTACCCATAGTAATAACTCTCCCGGCTAAAGTATCTACCTGTGGAGATGAGAGACCAGGATTATCCAAAGGAGTTGAGGAAGAATCGTCGCTTGGAGATGGCTCACGGATGGGACGCCGAGCCGTACGCTTCCCGGTGGTTACGGGAGCTCCAAGAACCGATCCTCTCCGCTTAGGTGCCATAGAAATCCTTGGGAATGTTTGATTTGAGGAGAATTTGGCTTAGAGAGGTTTTGAGAGAGTTTGGAGAGAGTATGGAAAGGGATTGGAAACGATAAAATGACGAAGGTGTCGACTCTGCCCTAATAAAGTCAATTTGGGACCACCAGGTGTCGACTCCTGCAAAGTCGGGTATCGACTCCAAGTGCTAACACAGTTAGCGCTCGAACTGGAGTTGGCTCCACTTATACGGGTGTCGGCTCCAAGGTCAAGGACCGAGAGCGACACAGAAGAGGTGTCGACTCCTCAAATTGAGGTGTCGACTCCACTGACAGTTTCAGAGAAAAAAATAAATAGTTTCAAACATCGAAACTTGTCAAAATAAGGTCAATAAATTTTAAAAAAATCTTTGGAATATGAAGAATCAAATTGCATAGATGACTAGATAAATTGTCCTTAAAATATGAAAGGAATCTTAGGAAATTAATAGAGATCTAGATAGTCATTCCTTAAGGGTTTCAAAATCATTCCAAAGGGTCACAAATCCCTAATTCACCTCTAAGATAACAAAATCTCTCTTCACTCAAAGGTTTTGTAAATATGTCAGCTAATTGTTCTTCAGTATTAACATAATCAAGACAAATTTCATTATTTGCTACATGTTCTCTTATAAAGTTATATCTAATTTCAATGTGTTTGGTTCTTGAATGTTGAATTG
>UESW01004478.1:590569-641447 GCA_900491605.1 Calamus simplicifolius
TATGTTAAAAAGAAAATATGCAATTCTAACAATTAAGGAAATAAAATAAAGAGATAATAACTATTCAAAAATTAAGAAAAAATCAATATAATTTTTTTTATATTTTAATATTTTTTAATATTTTTTAATTTTTAATTTTTTTTTAAATAAAACACTTAAGTTCCCGGCAATGGCGCCAAAAATCAGATGCGTGTCGTAGCGCAACGATTAAAACACCTTAATTTCACTATTAGAATAGCGAGTAAGGGATCAATTCCATAGGGACTTTAGCGATTATCTTGAAATAAATTTATAAATTTAATTAAATAGATAACTAAGTAGATAATTAGTAGTGCAAAATAATAAGATATGGTCTATCTTATAAGAGCACGGCTCGTACCCGTAAATCACGGCCCGTCCCTTTTAAGCATATATCTGTTTAAGATTATTTCCACTTAAATATATTTTAATAACAATTAAACATGAATAGAAACTTTATTTCATATAAATTAAAAAGTTATGATATTAAGAAGGTAACAGATTATAATAAATTCTTGAATCAAACCAGGCCCTCCTCTACATGAAGTTTCTTCTGAGAGAGAATAGCCTCCATGGATACGGACAGAGTCTCTAAACGGAATGCCCACGAACAGAACAGAGTCTCCAGACGTTTCTTCTAGGAACAAAATAGCCTCCATGGACTTCTCTCCAACACCTCTGTTTTCCACGGAAGCAGAACAGAGCTTTCAACGGAAGCAGAACAGAACACCTCGGACGCTAAGAACTCACGAGCGGCTTCTGAGGATTCTTCTGACTTCCTGCAGACTCGGATCTCCCTACTGCTATTTGTAGAAGCTCGGACGCGGCCTAGACGCAGAGAAGCAATTGTTGCCAAAATAGAGACGCGAAGAAGCAACGAGCGGCGCGGAGAAAATCCCGAAGAAATCGTGAATAAAATCCAAATTCCTTCCAGATGAATTTAATTCTTCCAATTTGATAACCTCCTATCCAATTTATTTCTTAATTGGCGGAGGAAAAGATTAGATTTGATATGAGAAGAATCGTGTGAAAAAAAATAGATTTCTGCGAAGACGATGAAGTCGGCACTTGATTTGCCAACTTTGCTTTAAAATATGTGCCAAAACCTTACAAAATTAATTCCGAGCTCATTTTAAGTCCAATTCCAGTGCCGTTTGCATCATTAAATTTCTAAAATCGAGCTCTTCAAATTGATAAGATTTTACCTAAAATATTATATAAATTATTAAAATATTAAATAATAATAATAGATTCGTTGAATTATTAATTAATAAATTTAGTGATAATTATTTATGTGTTTATCAACTGCCAAGCAATTTTAATTGGACTAATATTTTTTTATTTTTTTTCCTTTATTTACTTTCTTAAACCTTATGCTTTTTGCCTTTTGTGCAGGAAGCATCGGTGACTCAAAATAACAAGTCTTTCCTTTGTGCGTGCAGAGCCATATGGGAGTCAGGATGCGATGTGCCCTTCGTTCTCTTGGTCCACACAATCTGATGGACACCACCAAGCCATTGGAGAGGAGGGCTCAGTTGCCGTCCGGTCCGACGCCACCAAGGTCGCCGGGTCCACAGGCCGATCAAAATCCAAGGCTCCATCAAAATGCAACATGGCCTCGTCCCCAAGGTTACACCCGAGCTCTAATACCTCGGCAGATGCGTACGATAGTAGTTGACGGATGGTACCACATTGGGGAAGATGGCACAAAACGACCATGAAACCAATAACTCAGCTGATTGGTCATTGGTTTTGTTCGCTAAATTTCACCATGAGACTACGAACTGAGATTAGGAACGAATGAAACCGGGGAAATGTCTTTGTGCACCCGTGTGGAGTGTGGGCCATGGTGCGGACGATTGCATACGTGTTTGGTCAATGTGCGCATCCAATGCACATCTTTATGTATGATGCATAAATATTTTTTCATAAAACCACAGAAAAATCGGGCATAAGCCCGCTAATTCGAGTCCTATGAAATGTTTCACCATGTTCCAGAAGTTTTTTCTAAAGGAAGATCCATCGTACGCCAAATGCTTATGCTGTAAGTGGGATAACCATTTTGTTTGATATCAAGAGAATGTGTGGACGTCAAAAAAAAACAAGATACGTTTTATTATGAGAAATATCAACAAGAAAACACTGGCTAAAACAGTGGCATCTTAACCTAAGCCAAAGATGCGAGCAAATTACAGCATCCGCAATTTAACCCACATAGGGGTGCAACTTGGGCCAACTTGGGCCGGGTTTGACCAACTTAGACCAAGTTCAATCCAAACCCAACCCGCCGAACCCGATTTACAGCAGTGTTTAAACTCATGTTTACCCAATCCGAACCCAAAAGACCAGGATTTAACCCAATCCGATTTGCAATTGATCCGGGTTAGGGTTGCGGTCAACCCTAACCCGAGATAGCCCGAACCCGAGGATTACCTGAACAGGGATAGCTTATCGGCATCAGATTTTTGGGGACGTTGAAGGCGTCAATCGGATCGAACGAGATGGCCAACTTGAAGGTAAGGAAGGCAAGGCCATCGATCGCAGGCGAGAAAAAAGACAAACATAAAGATAGACCATCCACATATTTCGTTTCATTTTTCGCCTCCTTTTCTTTATTTACAGCACCTCCTCCTCTTCTTTATTCAAGACTTTTTTTTTAATACAATGTTAAAGCCCTGAGTCCAGTTTATGCATTCGACAAGGGATTTTGGTTTTCATCTTTGAAATCCATAATTCGATGTTTATTGACTTTGAAAAAAGTTTTTTTTTTCTTATCAACCCAAATTTCAATCCGAAACTCAACCCGAACCCGATTTTTAAAAATAGGATTAGAGTTGAGGTTTTACAAATAGGGTTAGAGTAGACATTTTATAAATAGAGTTAGGATTAGGGTTAAGAAAAACTCAAATTTCATGAGCCCAAATTGCACCCCTAAATCTACATCCAACAGCACAGAGTTCAAAACTAGAACGGGTATTTTGTTTCAGCCTGGAAAGAAATGGCAAGGACGATGATCTCAAGAATGCAAACAAAAACTGATAATTTATCACGAATGCTAAACATAGCACTGCAAGAAAATTTCTTGATCCAGGAAGAGCATGGGATTAATTATATAGTTACTTTAATCTTCTTAACATGGTAGAAACAAACAAATGAATAATCATTAGAAAGAAAACGATCATAAACAATCTTAACCACCCCCACTATAACAATCAAGTCTTATTTAAAGAAAATAAAGAGCTCGCACTCTATAGATAAATAAAATGCAAAAAGGATTTTACTAAAAACACATAGAACTTTACTGGCAGGTGGATTGATGCTTAGTACTACTCCTGATACGGCTGATCATCTCCTTTAGGCAGCATCATAACACCCTGCGTAATTTTCGGAATCAATGATGTGATAGCTCGTTTTCAGGATGTTGGAATTCTTGTCCCTGCCCTTGGCTCCGGCCTCCGATTCCAGCCTTGGCTCCGGCCTCTAGCGTCGGCTCCGGCCTTTGGCTACGGCCTCCAGCATCGGCTCCGGCCTTTGGTTGCGGGCTCTAGCGTCGGCTCAAGCCTCCGGCTCCGGCCTTTGGCTGCGGGCTCCAGCGTCAGCTCCAGCCTCCGGCTCCGACCTCCGGCGTCGGCTCCGGCCTTTGGCTACGGTCTCCAGCGTTGGCTCCAACCTCCGGCTCCGACCTCCAGCTTCGGCTCCGGATTTTGGCTGTGGGCTCCAGCGTCGGCTCCGGCCTTTGGCTACGGTCTCCAGCGTCGGCTTCGGCCCTCGACTCTGGCCTTGGCTCCGGCCTCCGGCTTCGGCCCTTGGCTCCGGCCTCCAGCATCGGCTCCGGCATACGGCTCCGGCCTCTAGCTTCGGCCTTTGGCTCCGGCCTTTGGCTCTGGCCTCCAGCGTCGCCTCCGGCCTACGGCTCCGGCCTCTAGCTCCGGCTCCGACTCTAACTTGGTGCCTTATTTTCCTAAGTACATTAAAACCCACTTCAGGTAACAGACTCCGAGATTCGAGACATCTGTTACCGTGTATCTCGCTCGCTGAAATCACAGGTAGGTACTAGCACGCCCCGCAGTTACCGGCATGCATGGTGCCCATTCAGCAACGGCTCACCCACTTGCCGTTCAGTGGAGCTCATCCTAGCAAAGCAGATTGGACGGTTCTAACGGAGCAAGGTAAACATGACCCCTCAGACAGGTATAAGAAGAGAACCCGAGCTCAATACAAAAAGGGAGGGGGGGCTCTCTTCCCTTTCAAGTTCTACTCATATGCAACATTCATGTTCTACAACCCACTGATTTGGGCGTCGGAGGGTCCCCACCGGAACCACTAGTCCGGGACTTTTGCAGGCTATGACCTCTCTGCATTCTCGAAGGCCTACGGAGATCTCAGCTCACCCGACGCTCATCGCAAGTGGTTTGACAGCAATAGATTGGCGCGCCAGGTAGGGGTGCGACACACGTGGAAGGCGAAAGTTCTCCCTGTGACCCCACTAATTATGCAAGGAAGACGATGGTGACAACGCGAGCCCAGGAAGCTTCCACCAGCCATGCCGCGGAATGCCTCCCGCGGACTGAGCAATCGGAGGCCAACCTCCATGTTCCGCCCCCTGCACAGATGAGCCAGATTGACCGGCTTGAGGTTATGGCTCATCAAGTACAGGACTTGATGACGGTGGTGCGGGGATTACAGGAACACTGCTTTGCCGCTGCACCTCAGCCCCCTCCACCTCGCGAAGGGGGGCGTGGGGCAATTCAATCTCATCAAGATGGGACTCCGCCTGAGACCTCCCATTACTCGCCTCCTGAACCTCATCGCCGGAAGGCTTCAAAGCGGCGGCGGTCTCTCTCCCATCATTCTGATCGTTCCCATCGACGGTCGGGTGAGAAGGAGCCAAGACGGGTGCACTCTTTGCACCGGCGGTCTTCATTGGCTTCATCTTCTGACTTCTCTAAAGATGACACCAACAGAAGACCACTCGTCGAGCCGAACAACGGCTCGATGAGTATCATCAACAGTTGGAGGAGCTTAGTCACCGGATCGCCAAATCTCACCGTCCCCCACTCTCCCGACTATCATGGAGGAACCAGTCCTGCCCCGTTTCCATCTTCCCCAGTTGGACCCATATGACGGCACGACGGACCCTTTGGACCACTTGGAGAGCTACAAGGTCCTCATGCAGGTCTAGGGAGCGACGGACTCCCTCCTATGCGTCGCCTTTCCTGCCACCCTTCGTAAGGCGCGTGCATGGTATTCTTGCCTGCCACTGCGCGGCATCAATTCCTTCCGACAGCTTGAGCGATCTTTCCTGGCCCACTTTGATGCGTGCCGGAAGATCCCACGAGTGGCCGATAGCTTATTTGCTGTTCAACAAAGGAGTGGCAAAACCCTAAAGGACTTCGTCACTCGGTTCAAGGAGACGGCGCTGGAGGTGTATAATTTGGATGATTCTGTAACCACTTTGGCATTAAAGCAAGGACTTCACCCTTCTAGGTTCACCTATTCCCTGGATAAGAAGCCTCCAAGCTCTTACTCCGAGCTTCTAAGCCGGGCGTAGAAGTACATTCGCGCCGACGAGACAGACTCTTCCAGGAGGGAAGCTGATAAGAGTTCCAGCAAGAAATCAGCATCCACGGAGCCTACCGGAGCATGGTCCCGGAAGCTGAGCTTCCCCACCGCTCAGACCACCGGCCTCAGACGCACGGTCCCAAGGAGCAGTTCACCCTCCTCTTGGCTCCGATATCTCACATTCTACTAGAAATTGAGGAGGAGCCCTACTTTTGACGTCCACCTCCCATGAAGTCAGGGACCCCCCGTAGCAAGGAGCTTTATTGCCGATATCACCGAGACTACGGTCATGACACTAAGGACTGCCGCCACTTGAAAAAGGCCATTGAAGAGCTTGTCCAGCAAGGTCACTTGGGCAAGTTCGTTCGAAGGGGAAACCTTCTCGCTCCGGGTCCATCGGCGCCTCCGGCGCCTCCGACAGGCGTCGACAATACCCCTACGGAAAAAACCATAGCTATGATTTCCTAGGGGGCAGGCGGTAGCTCGAAAAGACAGCGAGAGGGGGTAGACTCTGTAATTCCTTTCTTTGGAAGGATTTAGAAGGGGTAGTTAATAATCATGACAACAGTGTTGTCGTGTCCATGACCATAGCCAAACACCCTATAAAAAGAATTTTGGTTGATAGTGGAAGTTCGGTGGATGTTTTGAGCTACGAGGCATTTGTTCGGATGAACCTGTCAAATTCCTCCCTTCGACCCATCACCATGCCTTTAATGGGATTTACTGGGGACTCTGTGAGCATTGAAGGGGAGATCGCCCTCCCTGTCACGGCTGAGACTCCTCCGCGTCAAAGTACGGTAGTCATAAATTTTCTGATGGTTCGGGTCCCATTGGCTTACAACGCTATCCTGGGAAGGCCGGGCTTGAATTTGCTAGATGCCATCATCTCCACCAAGAGATTGTTGGTAAGGTTTCCCATCGATGAAGGAGTCGGAGAAATGAAGGGAGAGCAAAGCCCGCCCGCTTTGCTGCCACTTATCTCCCAGTCCACTGGAGGCGGCGTCGGCGATAGCCTCTGAGCCGCTTGACCCCCGAGAATTGGGAAGGAGGGGAGAGCCAGCCGAGCACCTCCTGACCCTCCCCTTGGGGGAGGACCTAACAAGGATCGTCCAGGTTGGAGCACTACTTCCGGAAGAGGCGCGATCGACTCCTCACCTTCCTGCGTGCAACGCTGACATCTTTGCATGGTCGTCATCAGACATGCCAGGCGTCCCTGAGGAGGTGATCACCCATCGGCTCAACCTCAGGCCAGAGTGTCGGCCAGTCCGACAGAAGAAGAGGAGACAGAAAGCTATCGATGAGAAGTCCGTAAGTTGGTGGCTGCGGGGCACATTCGGGAAGTTCATTACCCCGAATGGTTAGCCAATGTGGTGATGGTCCGTAAGACTAATGGAAGCTGGAGGATGTGCGTAGACTTCACCGACCTCAACAAAGCATGCCCCAAGGATAGCTTCCCTTTGCCTTGGATCGATCAACTAGTGGACGCTACATCCGGCCATGAGACCCTTAGTTTCATGGATGCCTTCTCCGGGTACAACCAAATCAGGATGAACCCAGTGGATGAAGAAGCTACCTCCTTCATAACTGAGAAGGGGTTGTACTGCTACAAGGTAATGCCATTCGGGCTAAAAAACGCGGGGGCCACTTACCAAAGGCTAATGAACAAAGTCTTCGAAGACCAGATAGGACGCAACATGGAGGTGTACGTGGACGACATGCTGACAAAAAGTGTCCACGCCACCAGCCATATCGCCGACCTAACGGAGACCTTCGACAACCTTCGCCGATACCAGATAAGGCTGAACCCTTGCAAATGTGCCTTGGGGTAACGCCGAAAAGTTCTTGGTTTCATGGTAACCCGGTGAGGAATCGAAGCAAACCCTGATAAAGTTCAAGCCATCTTGGACATGAGGTCTCCCACCAACAAGAAGGAAGTGCAACGCCTGACGGGAAGGGTGGCGGCCTTGAGCCGTTTTCTATCCAAGTCCGCTGAGAGGTGCCTGCCTTTCTTCAAGGCGCTCCGCAGGGCCAATGGATTCGAATGGACGAAAGAGTGTCAGAAGGCCTTCGAGGGGCTGAAGGAATTCCTATCCACCCCGCCACTGCTATCCAAGCCAACGGTGGAGAAGAACTCCTTCTATACCTCGCGGCTTCTCCCGAGGCCGTTAGTTCCATGCTGGTCTGCATGGACACCAACGGCATGCAAAAGCCGGTGTATTACACAAGCAAGGTGCTCCACGATGCGGAGACCAGGTACTCAAAGATTGAGAAGATTATCTTCACGTTGATCGTGTCTGCCCAGCGCCTCCGACCATATTTTCAAGCCCATCGATCGTGGTGGTCACGGACCAACCTCTAAAGACGATTCTTGCTCACCCGGACACTTCAGGCCGATTGGCAAAGTGGGCACTCAAGCTGGGGGAATTTGATCTATCTTTCCGCCCTCGGTCAGCCATGAAATCCCATGTCCTGGCAGATTTTTTGGTCGAGTATACCTGGGGTGAGGAGCAACCCGAAGAAACCTCTGCAAACCCTCGATTCCTGGAACCAGAGATGATGAATGGATCCTTCATGTGGACGGCATCAAATTCTCAAGGGAGCGAGCGGGCCTCATCCTGGCCAACTCGGATGGAGTTGTAACCGAGTGTGCACTCCGCTTCCTCTTTCCAGCCACCAATAATCAGGCGGAGTATGAAGCCCTACTATCTGGGATAAGATTAGCCTGAGAGCTTGGGTGAAGCGCCTTAGAGCGTTCACTGACTCCCAGCTGGTCACTGGCCAAATCACAGGGAATATGAAGCGAGGGATCCTATCATGTCCCGCTACTTGAGTATGGTGCAGTCGTAAGCTTCTCTCTTAACTTATTTCAATGTTAGCTATATTCCTCGAGGAAAAAATGCTAGAGCAGACGCCTTGTCCCATCTTGCCACCTCAGCCGACAGGATGTTGGGAAAGAGCTTATATAGAGCACCTAGAAGTCCCAAGTATCGAAGTAACGAGAGAAGCCCTGTCAGTTGAGCAGGAGCCTTCCTGGATGGATGCTTATATCCAGTACCTTACCAACGGTACCCTTCCTGAAGACCCTGCCGAGGCCAAGCAACTCAAAAGATGGACCCCAAAGTTTTTTATAATGGAAGGAAAACTCTATCGAAGGTCATTCTCATATCCAGTTCTCAGGTGTGTTGGCCCTACAGAAGCAGATTATATCCTACGGGAGATACATGAAGGCATATATGGAAGTCATCTGGGGGGCAGAGCTCTGGCGTACAAAGCCTTACGGCATAGATATTACTGCCCAGTGGGGTATGGACATCCTAGGGCCATTCCCTCCAGCCTCTGGACAACGCAAATTCTTATTGGTAGCCGTTGACCATTTCACCAAGTGGATCGAAGCTAAGGCTCTCGCCAAGATCACCGAGGGCAAAGTAAGATCCTTCTTCTGGAAGTCTATTGTGTGCCGGTTCGGGCTGCCACACACCCTCGTCACTGATAATGGCCGATAGTTTGACAACGTGGCCTTCTGAGAATTCTGCACTGGGCTGGGCATTCACCAACGATTCACCTCTGTGGGGCACCCCCAGACCAATGGTGTAGCCGAAGTGACCAATCGCATATCCTCCAAGGACTCAGGGCCCGGCTAGATGGCTGTAAAGGACGTTGGGTGGAAGAGCTCCCCAGTGTATTGTGGGCCTACCACACGATGCCACGAGCCCCCACGGAGAAACTCCTTTTCAGCCTGGTTTTTGGACCGAGGCCGTCATTTCGATGGAGATAGGTCCCCATCCCCGGACAGAGTTATACCGCGAAGAGAGCAACCCAAGTCAGCTGCGGGCTGATCTGGACCTAGTGAAGAATTGCGAGACCAAACGCGACTCCGCATGGCGGATTTCCATCAGTGAGCGGCCCGATACTACAATGCTCGAGTACGGTCCAAGACATTCCACCCTGGAGACCTCATCCTGCGACGAGCTGAAGTATCAAAGCCGATGGAAGGAGGCAAGCTAGCACCCAAATGGGAAGGACCATATCGTGTCACGGAGGTGCTTCATCACGGGGCATACAAAGTTAAAGAGCTAGACGGGAAACCTCTCCCTCACACTTGGAATGCGGACAATCTACGTCGGTATTATCAGTAGTGTGCTAACTCCATTAATTTGAACCTGCTTGCCAAAGTGCTATTCAAAGTATTCTCATTGCTTCATTTTTGGATGATTGTACTTCTCACCAAAGCCCAGCTCCGTCGGCACTTAAGCCTGGCTCCGCGTCGGCACTCAAAGCCCGGCTGCGTCGGCACCAAAGCCCGGCTCCGCGTCGGCACTCAAAGCCCGGCTCCGCGTCGGCACTTAAGCCCGGCTCCGAGTTGGCACTTAAAGCCGGGCTCCGCGTCGACATTCTATTCAACCTCGTTGGCATTTAACGACTTTGCATCGGCACAAACGTAGTCCTACACTACTTATTGCTCTGACCTTCATGTCTACAACTAAGACTGATCCCGCATCAGTTCTCTAAATGATTTTCTAATGTCCCTCAAAAAGAAATGTGTTGTAATTTTTCGGCCATAGGTTTTTGGTTCGCATCAATTCACACACTAGCAGACCCAATTATGACCCAATTATGATCCAAGATATAAGCGTTACGGATCAAAAGATTCATTAATAGCCAAAGTTTACAAAATCGCCGATTTAAATCGGACCTGAAGCATTACAATCAAAGTGAAAGAGACTAAGGATCACTTGGAGCTAAGTTGTCATCTTCAGGGGCGTCGTCTGGCTCCAACCTTTCGATCGCCTCGAGGCCATAGAGTTTTTGGATCTTTTCGTTGCAGTCCTGGAAGCCGCCCTCGTATGCAAAGGCCATCGACTCGGCCAATTCCTTGCTAAAGGCGCTAGACTTCCTGAAGTTCTCTACGGCCTCAGTGGCTCTCTTCTCCGCTTCAGAGGCTTTCTGCTCGGCCTCCGCCGCCTTCTTCTCGGCATCCATAATCTTTTGCTCAGCTTGGCGGCCTTCTTTTCAGCTTCGATCACCACCACCTTAAGGTCGGTAATCTTGGCATCGGACTAACGGGCCATCTCCTCTGCATTCTCAGCCCTCTCTTCGGCCACACCTATTTCAATGGTGGCGGAGTGTAATCGGTTCTTCAACATGTACACTTCTGACTCCGCCACCTCCAATTGTTCCTCCGCCATTCTTTTTTTTCTTCGGCCACCTGAGCATTATCTAGCTCGTTGGCCGCCTGACGTTGGGCGATTTCCAGCGCCTCTTCTGCTTTCTTGGCTCTTAGCCGGATGACTTTGGCTTCGCCCTTTAACGCTGCTCGGGTATCCTCCAGGGCCATCTCTGCCCTCTCTGCCCTTGCTTGGAGTGCTTGCATCTCCTCCAGTGATTGATCGAGAGCAGCATCGCCCAGGGCCCAAATGTCCCTCATGGAAATCATAGAATTCAGCGCCTGGGCAGAGTGTCTAGGTTAGACGAAGAAAACAGTCCAAAAAAAAAAACAAACGATGATGAAGAGGTTGATAATAGAGCAAAGCTCACCCAGAAGTGTGCCACAGATACCTCTCGAAAGAAGGTGGCCCTTCCCTGATGTCGGAAAAACTCCTGCAACTCTGACACGGACGCCTCGTTCAATGCTCGCTCAGCCCAGCGACTGTAGTTCGCCAAAATCAATTGGAAGGAAGGATCAACGCCAGTCCCTTCCGCTGACGTGGGGGCCACATGGGAGGACTCTGCCTCCGACTCTACCACCTCCGGCACCTTTGTTGGTGGAGGCGCCTCGGTTGTTACGCCTTTGGGAGGTATGACGGCTACTGGAGTCGGCTTTGTAGTTGATTGGGCCGGCTCCGTTTCGACGGCTTCGAGCGGGGGTGACGGCGCTTTCGCAACTCGCTCCGGAGAAGGATCGAGCAGAATAACAGAAGGGGGAGCCGGTACTGGTGAAGGCAAA
Source organism: Calamus simplicifolius (assembly GCA_900491605.1). NCBI lineage: Eukaryota > Viridiplantae > Streptophyta > Magnoliopsida > Arecales > Arecaceae > Calamus > Calamus simplicifolius. The sequence continues at coordinate 602,094 of UESW01004478.1, forward strand.
TCACTTCCTCCCGCCTTGCTCCGCCCAAATTCCTCGCTGGCCTCGGCCCTTACCACGTCGTTCCTTACAGGCTCGTCGGCTTGAGCTCCTACCGCCTTGTCCCCGCGCAAGGGCTCCATGACCTCAGCCCTTCCGGCGTCGGCCCTCCTGGGAATCTTGGCGATGGCCGTCCTCTCCGCGGGGGCCCATTCCCCTTTGCCTTCCTCTTCTTGGTAGCAGCTTGCTTGATCTCATGAAGTGATGGCGTCATCCCTATATCAAAAAACAGGAAAGGAGTTTAAAAAAAACGAGGAAGAGAAGAAGAGGGGAAAGAGGTGAGTAATCAAGTGCTCACCACTAGATGGAATAAGGCCAACGAGACGAAGGTTTTCGTCGGTCAGAAGCTGATTGCACGAGGGATATCGGCAGTCAGAAGCTGCCCAAATGTCATTCGATCCCTCGGAAGGATGGAAGAATCACTATTGGTGTCAGTGTTCTCCAGCTTCCGCTCACCCCCTCGACATTGGCAAAGAAGAACTTATCTTTCCACCCTTTGATAGAGGTGGAAAGATACAATTTAAGGATCCTAGTGGGTATAGGGGTAAAGGACCACCAACCCGCTTGCTTGCGGAGGGTATAGAAACTGCGAAATAAGGAGATGCTAGCCTCTATACCTTGTAGGTGACAGAAAATCAGAAAGCCAACGATGGTTCGAATGGAGTTAGGAACTAATTGGGAGGATGTTAAAGAATATCTATCTAGAAGGTTGAGGATGAAAGGGTGAATGGGTAATCGAAGTCCTGCCTTAAAGAAGGCTCCGTACAAGGCAACCCTTTCGGGACGGGAAGAGGTTACCCTGTCATTAGGAGCAGGGTAGGACAGACGCATGTTTGGAGGGAAATTATATTTGGCTCATAGGTTCACTATGTCTTGAGTAGACATAGTGGAGGCAGTCCACTCGGGGGACTCAACGCTGGAGGGACCAGCGGCTGTCGGACGGCACCGGGGGAGGTCCGTCCGACGGCCGGACGACTCCCGGTTGTGGGGCATCCGACCAGCCGCCGCTCCAACGAGGTAGGGTCAGAAGATGGGGTGGTCCATTGAGTCGGTAAGGAGGCAGAAGGTTAGAAGGAATGGAGGAACGACCCCCAGAATCGGAAATAGAACAAGAAGGCGAAGAAGCCATGGGAACTAACATGGAAAACTCGAACCGAGATTGAAGGAGCACGAGGAGGGGGACAGAAACGGAAGGTAAACGGACGCTTGCGGATTCAAGGTAGGAGGTTGTAACGTAAGAGAAGGTGGGGATTGAAGGACAAGGACGATTTTTTCCTTTTATAACCCCATTTCAAATCATCCCGCAGTTGTTTGATCTGGCCATGTGTCTGCTTTCCACTAGAAGCCGCTTTAGCAACCAATCAGCGCGAGAAACATGAAAAACACCACCAATAAAAAGGTGGCGATGACCTTACCGCAATGATGACGCTCACCTTTTTACAACTCCTCGCCCGAGAAAAATCTTTCCCAATCCTAACAGCCCGAACGGACGAAATAATGGCACGGATATCAGCCACCTAGTGGATATTAACACCCCTTTCACTGGTGACTGTGCATCCACCCATCTCAGGGGTGGAGGGCATCTGATACGGTTGATCATCTCCTCTAGGCGGTATCATAACACCCTGCGCAATTTCCGGAATCAATGATGTGATAGCTCGTTTTTGAGATGTTGGAATTCTTATCCCCGCCCTTGGCTCTGGCCTCCAATTCTGGCCTTGGCTCCGGCCTCCAGTGTCGGCTCCGACCTTTGGCTATGACCTCCAGCGTCGGCTCCAGCCTTTGGCTGCGGGCTCCAGCGTCGGCTCCGGCCTTTGGCTGCGGGCTCCAACATCGGCTCCAGCCTCCGGTTCCGACCTCCAGCATCGGCTCCAGCCTTTGGCTACGGTCTCCAACGTCGGCTCCAACCTCCAGCGTCGGCTTCGGCTTTTGGCTGTGGGCTCCAGCGTCGGCTCCGGCCTCCGGCCTCCAGCGTCGGCTCCGACCTTTGGCTACGGTCTCCAGCGTCGGCTTCGGCCCTCGGCTCCGGCCCTTGGCTTCGGCCTCCAGTGTCGGCTCCGGCATACGGCTTCGGCCTCTAGCTTCGGCCTTTGGCTACGGCCTCCAGCCTACGGCTCCAGCCTCTAGCTCCGACTCTAACTTGATGCCTTACTTTCCTAAGTACATTAAAACCCACTTCAGATAACGGACTCCGAGATTCAAGACATCTGTTACCGTGTATCTCACTTGCTGAAATTACGGATAGATACTAATACGCTCTGCAATTACTGGCATGCACGATGCCCATTCAACAACAGCTCACCCACTTGCCGTTCGACGAAGCTCATCCTAGCAAAGCAGATTGGACGGTTCTAACAGAACAAGGTAAACGTGACCCCCCAGACATGTATAAAAAAAGAACCCGAGCTTAACACAAAAATGGGAGCTCTCTTCTCTTTCAAATTCTACTCATATGCAACATTCCTGTTTTACAACCCACTGACTTGGGCGTCGAAGGGTCCCCACCGGAATCACCGGTCCGAAACTTTTTGCAGGCTCTCGAAGGAAGACGATGACCTCTCTGCATTCTCGAAGGCCTGCGAAGATCTCAGCTCACCCGATACTCATCGCAAGTGGTTTGGCAGCAACAACTCCCATGGTATCTTCCAGCAAATTAACAAATATCCAACCAAGCAAAAAAAAAATAGAATCCATATTACAAGGAGTTCGCTCAAACAACCTTGCTTTATATCAGCGCTACGCAGAAGCAACGAACTAGTAACAGCTATTTTATAGTTATTTATATTTATTTTCAGACGATTCATAAAGATAGAGAACAGACCATATCCCAGATAAAATGATTACATCCTAAAAGAGAATAGATCCTTTTCGACAATCTCGCAACAGCTTTCTTAAAGCTTGCTCTCCTGCCACCGGAGCTAGGCTCAGAGACCCCTGCATCATAACAAAAGGAAAACAAAAATATATATATCGATCCAGGTTGAAAAAGAGATACTTTGTAGAAACCCTACCATCATCCAGATTACTTTGAAATCCTATTATAATCTGCATTCTAACACCTGAAATCACTACATTACTCAATGCAGGCATAAAACTAAGAACAATTGCAAGAATCAGGTTGCAAGCATCCACGATCTCTTACATTAGAATTCAGAGCAACACAGATTACAAAGTCATTTGACAAAGTTTGAGAAAAAATAGATGTAGAACTTTGTTCTTAAGAAAAGCAAATGCACAAGTATTAGACATCATTTGCAACATGCAGTAAAAGATTATTTTTATGAAGTGCGAAGTGCATATTGTAAACAGTAAACCCTTCAGAGCATATGAAATTATCAACACAATGCCTAACCATCTCTCTCAAATCATAACACATCCTAGTTTATGGTTACTGAATATTTTGATGTCCATGAACCAACATTGACAAGCAAACCCTCACTGGTCATGGCTATAAATTTGCCAAGTAGGCCAAATGTTTTTATTCTTTTTTGCCACCTATTATATTTCAACAAAGGAACTGATATAGAACAAAATCATCAATCTAGTCAATCATTAATTTTCTTTCACGCTACAACTGTTTCTCCCTTCCATGAAAGGAAGTGGATGTATAATGACCGCTTTCTGCTAAGCACTTACGAAGCGCAGCTCCAGTCTACACAAAACATGACAACCTTATTTAAGGACTTTTCTTATATATTTCATATCAATCATTTTAATTTATGTTCATTCTAATGTCATCAGAATTTTTTTCAAGATGAGAATGATTCTGGAAAACAAACTCTCTGTCTCAGACTGTTGGTCAACACCTCTAGTATTCCAAGATGTCATCTAGGACCTCTTTCTTACAACCTTCAACACAAATAAATATCTTTCCCTACAAGAATCTTCTCCAATCTTCGTCATACATGTTCACATAATTTCAATCAATTTTCTAACACTGTTCTTAAGTTACGCAACTCTTACAATTCCTCAAACATATTTATTTTTTAATCTATTCTTCATAGTCTTGCCACACATCCATCTTAACATTGTCATTTTAGCCACAATCAATATTTTCAAGCACTTATTGCCCAGCGCTTTGAGCTGTGCAATATTGCAGGCCTTACAATTGTTTATGAAATTTTATCTTAAGTCTTCAAGGCATATATTGATCACATAATATTTTAGATACATCTCTTCACTTTATCCAACAATCTTCAATTCTATTACAAGCAAGGATCATAATACGTTATTAGTTTGATATGGTATAATTGGTATGGTATGCACCCCATACCAAGATAGCTCCTAGGCCCTTCGATCTCATTTCTTATGATGATACCACTCGAATGGTATTAGTGATGAAATAGGGTGGCACGAAGTGGAACTAAGCCATTTTTCTTAGTTTAAACCAATGTGGAACGGTTCAAATTAGTACAGATTGGTTCAGATCAATATTGACCGGTTTCCATATTAAACCAGCAAACGGACCCATTTCTATATTGGTTCAGTACAGTGCACGTCAAACTGGACCGTTCATGCTGATTTTACGGTCCTTGATTACATATATTTTTATCTATCTCCTCATTATTTTATATAATAAATCCTAAATAACAAAATCAATCACTTTGTGGCATCTCTTATCTATCAATATTAATTAATAGTGCCTTTATTTTCAATCTAATTAAATTTACATTCCATATACTCTGTTTTTACTCTTCTACTTTTAAATACTACATTTTTTTCCTCCATAAATCTAATTTAGTATTTAAAGTAATTTTTTTTCCATCGATCAATAGTATATCATTTGCAAAAAAATACAATACTGTACATTGTGAAATATTAATTGTGAGATCATGATAATTAATTGATGCGCTTAGCCCATCAAACAACAAAAATTTTAAAGCATTGCATCCACCTACAAGAAGGCAAGAACATTTAATTTGTCAATGGAACCTTATATAGACCCACATAGTATCATCAAGAACCATGATTTATATGCGTGCATGCATACACACACTTTCCTATATGGATGATAAAGATTCTACTTTAATGATCTGAGCCATTGGATATAATTTCCTATCTTTAAAATGCTTACACACTAAAAATCATGTAATTTGTAGACGACTAGCTCATGAATCAAATGATCAAAAAATTGGATATTCTACAAGTTTTTTTGTGACATTTCAATGCATGGGTTAGGGGTTTCCAAATCATGTAATTTTTTGTGTATAAACATTGTAGAGATCGAAGATCATGTCCAGCAGGTTGGATCATCGTTGTGAGAACCATATTATCCAAATTTAGACCTAACCGGATCTAAGTAGAAATCCTCTTCACTATAGCCAGGTCAAGTGCTCTCTCTCTCTCATACATGCATGATGTCAAAGAGGGGTAACAAGGGACTAACACAAGGAACAATGCTTGACAAGATTGGAATTGGAGCCTTGAATGTTTCTTTACCATGCATTAGCTAATTAAGGGACATTGGCTGCAATAAGCCTTAAAAGTAAATGAAACAGAGAGGAGTGAATACTGACTCACCAACATGAACCTAACATGGTAGTGCAAAGAGGTGCTATAGCTACAAAGAAAAGGTTGAACCAAGCATTATAATCCCATATCTTAATTAATTTAACATTAATATGAGTGAGCCAAATGTGCATGCAATCCCATAATATGAAGAGGTTCATGCAACTTTAGCAGAACTTAGGTAACCCAAAAAAAAAAACAGTATCACATTTAAAAAAGTATCAGTTACCAGCCTGTGCACATCTCTTATCAAAAAGTTATTTGGTTGAGTTATGTTGACTTAACTATTGACTCCTTTGCGACCAAGGTCACCAAGGCATTTAGGTGGCCTTAGTTGGTAGGGAACCATAACCGCCTAGGCATTGCCTAAGCTCCTAGGTGGACTAACTAGCGACATAGGCAGTCGGCTTAAGAAAAGGCAAAAATAGATGAAAGGTCAAAAATAACATAATTTTTCTAGATCACACAAAGAAATTGCTGCAACATAATAAAGTATAAATTAGTCAAAAATAAGATGTCTCATCACTTACCAATAATTCAAACTCAAATATAAGAAAAGAAAACTTTTAAAAGCTAATAATAAAAAATACAAATTTTACTAGTCTCAAAAAAAAAGGGACTCATAAGTGATTAAGCTCAATCAAATCTCAAATACCCATCCCAACAACTGAAAAAGCGAAAAAACAGAAACACAAAAGACAAACTGAAAAAATAGAGAATAAAAGATAAAAAAAAGGAGAAAGAAGATGAAGAGGAGAAGAAATGAAGAAGGATAGAAAGGAAAGGAGAGGAAAAGCAGAGTATTTTCCTGATGAAAAGATAAAGGAGAAGATGTAAATGATGCAAAAAAGAAGGGGAAAACAAGAGGAAGACGAAGAAAAAGAAGAAAAGGGAAGCAGTTGAATAGATTAAATATTTCAAGGCTTTTGAGCAATTAGATGGATGCCAATAGATCAGAGGGCAGCTAGTGTTAGACAATTGCTAGAAGGCCTTTGACTGGAGATGCATAGGTGGCTGTGTAGGTGGCTGGCTGTGGAGGATTGCTCCTTGCTCTAGCTTCTGGAGAGGGAGGATTCTCTAGGGTTGAGAGGGAGGGTGGATGAGATCAAGAAATGATAAAACATGTTATTTTCACCCCCACTTATTTTGAGCTACATTTATTTTAGGCACAAGAATGAACATACTATGCAGGAAAGAAGTAGAAAATAGAGTAATATGTCCTTTTTAATGAACTAATAATGCCTGGTTGACTACTTTGGTTGTGTAGCTTCTCTAAGCACCTAGGTCGACCTAGCTGCCAAGGCATTGATTTTAACACCAATCATATAAATGGAAAAAAAGACCACTGTAGTTTGTAAATAAAGGCTATTAAAAAATGTCTAAGTGTCAAGGAATTCAGCAAGTGTCTCAACAATTAAAGACACCCTAATTCTTTCTGATGAAATTATCTTAGCAAATAAAAATTAAACAAATATTATCCCAGTTTATCTAAGGTTGTCCAAATAAAATATTACTTCATTCTTTGAACATCTGATTTTGTAGTAGGCTAAAACTAAAATTTATCATTTGATAATTTGTGCCTGCAATTACCAAGAACATCTCAAAGAACCCTCACAGTTTAGGATTGTAACTAATGAGTTCCAAAAAAGGATAGCAGCAATAACTTGGGCTAAACCTAATTGATGCTAATAATATTTTTTTTCAGTTTTTTTTCTCAATTAAGGGCATTCAAAAGATCTTGGAAAAAGACATTTTAAGAGTATGGACTCTGAAATCATAGAAAACTTTCCTATGTCTTTATAAAACTATTTTTGATGCATTAATTGAAGATAAAATGAGAGAAAATCGACTACGGTGGTTTGAACATATACAACGAAGACCTTTAAATGCTCCAGTTAGAAAGAATGATCTTTTAACAGTCCATGGTAATGATAGAGGTAGAGGTAAACCTAAACTGATATGGACAGAAATAATTAAGAGAGAGAACTATAATTTGAGTATCGACTTAGTCCTGAATAAAGCGGACTGGAGGAAGCAGATTCATATAGTTGACCCCATGTAGTTGGGAAAGGGCTTAGATGAGTTGAGTTGAGTTGTGCACATTAAAAACCCATAAAAGCAAGCTGAAGCCAATGCCTAAAATCTCTCTCTAACTTATTGGTGAGTGTATGTAAATGCTAATTTGAGGTACTTTAAGGTCTGTTTGGATGGAGGTTAATACAAGGGAAGGGAGGGGAAGAAAGGAAAACATTCTTAAAGATACTTGTTTGGGAGGAAGGGAAAGGAGGAGGAGGAGATGAATGATGGTTACTTATTCCTCTCCATTTCCTTTCAAGGTTAAATCTCTTCACCCCCCAGATTGAAGGTAAAGGAGAGAGGAGAATAAGTTTATAATTTTTGCCTCATCTTTTTAACTTTGTCCCTACAATTGATTTGGACTTCTCTCATAATAAGGTTATAATTGTACTTTTGTAAACATGATTTCTTTTCCCTTTTTTTCTCTCTTTCTATCCAAACAAGATGAATGTAAATTATTCTCTTTTCCTTTCCCTTTCTTTCCAAACAAGAAAAGGATAACAACCTCCCCTCCCCCTTCTTCCCTTCACGTCTTTCCCCATCCTTTAGCCTTCCCTTTCTTCTCCTCCAAAGATTCAAACTGACCCTTAGGTGTTATAAGATAACAACTATAGATACAAATTTACATAGTCATGTTGCACATCAGTTTTTCTTGTGCCGGATTCCTATCAACTGCTTAACACTTGGCACTAATAACTCCTGTCTAGTTGACAATAATGGTATGGTTCCTTGAATCAACCTTCACCTCTTGGCACCAATTGTTTCTCAAATCTCAATAAGATGGAAAGCCACAATCATGCCAATAACAATATTCACAACACTTTCAAAGATGTAACCTTCACGAAATTAAGTTTTTCAAAATCACAATAATAGATAGTTTGAGGAAAATGTTTCTAGGACGTTGGTAACATCCTCCTCTTCTACAGCTTCAAAAGAAAACAACAAACTTGTTTAAAAAGGATGCAATTAACAAATTCAAACAACCGGACAAAATTACCATCAGAGTGGTAGACCTAAACTAATAATGGATTGCCATCGCCATGACATACAAGACAACTCAACCATTTCTTTCCAACTAAGCAAATTACACTTCATGTCTTATAACATAGACTGCTTCTCGTATGTATTCCAATCATTTTCACATTGGTGTTCCTTCAGCCTCTTCTATATCTTTAATCCTTTAAATTAAAATTTTGGAAGCCCCTCACCAAGATTTTCTTCAGTCAACTATAAATTTATACTATATATAAGAAGCACAAATAATATCTCTGCCACAAGCCATCATGGCCATTAGATTTAAGTTAAATCATCTTGACAGTTCAAAATAAGTTGATTTGGTCATAACTAGTTGTAGGCTTAACCGTGACCTATCTGATAAAACATAACCTGTGACTCACTCCCTCCTCATGTCCATGCCCAAGCTCTTCCTCTTTTAGAGACACATGTTTAGGATAGTGGACTGCATCTTTTTTCAACGAGATTAAACAGAAAATGGAGAAACGCCCGGACTTGGAGAAGATTGAGGAACTGCCTTTCGCCTCACTCTCTATTGTTTTCAGGCGAACTCCAACACTCTATATCACCATCTTTGTTGACAGTTATTCTAGAAAAATGATATAACTCCATTTCACACCACCATTTCACCTGAAAGATTGATCTTCTTTGCCTTCTACCTGTAATTGTGAGGCAACAACTCCCCTGTTGATTTCCTTGTAGTTCTCAGGAATGCCAAGGTTGGGCTGGCAATCAGTCAATTTCAAGAATACTCTGAGCAAACAATGAAGCAAGATCTTAAGGAACGATTGGACTCCACCTCCATGACTTCATTTTTTATTAAAAAAAGCCTCATCATTGGATATGCTCAATGAATGTTGTCGGGAGTGATTTAATGATGGCAGGCACCTAGGAGACTGGCAGTGGTGACACGTCACTCTCCTTGCTAAGGTATTCTCCTTTTCTCAATTTTTCTCATTTAATCTTCTAAATAGCAAAGAAGAAAAACCAGACTCAAAGTGAGAAGAAAAGAGCTAAAACTTTTCACTTTAAAAATGAATGTCATATTCTGTATGCCAAGAGTGCACGACTACAAACTGGATCAAACGTGTCCAGATCACCCTAGAAGTGTTTGGTCCTTGATCCTCAACAGTGCCTACTTTACTGCCTTTAGCTCGGCAAATCTATGGCACATCGTTTCCTTTGCCCACCTAATGTGACGTGATTTCAACTGCCTCCCACCTTGCTGTTTACATGTCATGAGTTCTCCCAACCTGCAATCTACCTTGATGAGTGCATGAGCAACCCCAGCACCTCAACCTATTTCAATATTATTATGCTTCCCCAGAAAGTACCTTGATGAGTTCATGAGCAGCCCCAGCACCTCAACCTATTTCAATAATATTATACTTCTCCAGAAATCAGTAGTGTGGCCATTCCCTAGCTACAGATGGCCCAAGAACTAGAAGTCATGCAGATAAGGGTCGAGCTTTCAGCAAACTGAGAGGCTCCATCATCACTCAAGCATCCAACATTGTTTGATGAAACTACATTTGTGCTCAAGTGGATTTATTCTCCATTCATGAGCCATCGATCCAAAATTAAGCTGACCGTTTCAACTATTCTGAATTCTAGGCATGACCTTAAAAACATATGGCTTCACTTTGAACTTAAGTAGGCAGCGGGAACCTTCGGCTTTTATGAAATAGTCCCTGAAACTCTCTCTTGGTTTTCTTTCTGGTTCTAGTGACTTGGACTAATATGCTGGCTTAAGAGGGAGAGGTGCCCCTTATCATGCAGCCCATAACCTATGGGCCTATTTATACCACTATACATACATCTTCCCAGTCTTAATGGCTACACTAAGGCTGACTATTATCTCATAAGGTCACAAAAAAAGCATTCCTTCCTAGTATTTAGGTCCATGATTTTGTTCAGTAGAAATTTAATCATATTGTAGCATGGCTTATGAGATCTTGATTCATGATTAAAATATTTATCAAACTCTTGTTTCCTGGAGAAAACCCATACGTTTTATAGATTGATGTATTCATTGTTTGTTATTTTTTTTAAAAAAATATGTGCTCAAATTTTTCCCTTTAAGACTGGTTTTTCCATAAACTTTGCTGTATTATGGTCTTTGTTCATCACACTAGCTATCTTTAAGAGGGATTGGTGTTGAAGAAAATTAGAAGTGATTAGATCTGGCTTCTTTGAATGGATCAGAAAATTTTACATGGTTTTACCTTGTTTGACTTTTACTACGTGTGACAAACAAAACATCAAATATATCACTAACCTTATGCTCTGATGAAACACATGCAAACTGTTCGCATGTGGTTCTGAATTGGCTATGCTGTAAGAAATCATATACGGATTTATTCCTTTATGGAGAAGAAGGACAGAACTTCTAGTACTATACCATCATATTCATTATCCTAAAATAATTTGATTGATTGATCTTACTTCTTGGTGCCTGAAATCTGGAAGTACAATTTCATGTCAATAACTCCCCTGCTTTTCAATAAATTTGTTCTTAAAATGACCAACAATAACATTTAAAACCACACATTCTGTACATAGTGAGTTTTAGCTAAGGCCAAAGAGAGGTCTGTGTTTGAATTGAAACTAATCTGAAGTTTGGGTTTAGGAATATTTCCTTTATATTTTCTAACAACTGAAATTACTAGGAAGAGGCCCTGTGCTTGAATCTTGAAGGTGATGCTCCCACTATTATTGTCAAATAGAAAAGTCCAAATTATATACTATTCTATAAAATCCAGTTATGACTGACAGAGAGAAACGATCATTACTTTATAAATGCACAAACATATTCTAATTAGTTATATTGTTAAAAAAGCATATGATTAAATCTATTTTGCATCATTTTGGTATTCTGCATGTCAAATAGTACTAGAACATCTGGATCAACCATCAGTATTTCTCTAAAATTAAATAACAACTATTAAATCTAAACTCTTCAATCCAATAATCAGATTTAAAAAAAAATTCTTTTTTCCACTTTCCCCCCTTCCTCCCTTTTCTCACAGAACCTAAAACTGTGAGTGCCAAATGTTGAAATAAGTTTCCTAAAATACAAGTATTAAAAAATTAAAGTAAAACTCCAAGAAACTCGACAAAAATCTTTAAAAAAAATAGAAGGAAAAATATCAGAGCAGAGACTAGGGTTTTTGTTAGGGTTTAAAAGGTCAGGGAAGGGCGAACCTGATCTTTTTGATAGAATGGTGCGGAGCTTGCGGGCGAGCTCCTGGGAGCGGACGCGGAGCTGGAGTTTCTTGCGGGCGAGGACGCGCTTCTCCGAGTCCTTGATGTGGTGATCGACCTGCCGCCGGATGAGCCGCTCCATCCCGCTCGACGTCATCTTCCGCTGCATGATGGCTAACGCTTGCTCCAGATTCCCATCCTTCACCGCCACCCTGATGCCCCTGCTCCACTGCTTCAAGTGCGCCGCCGGCCCCACACCGACCGCCGACTCCGCCCGCCAGAGAAACGGCAGGGACGACAACTGCCTCACCACCCGGTTCATGGCGGCCTAAGTCGTGGTAGGAGGAGAAAAGGAGAAGTCTATGTGGAGATCAAAGAAGCGCACGAATGAGGAGAGAAGCAGAGGGGAAGATGGATGAGAGCCGTCGCTGAAATTAAAACAGAACAGAGGTCCGGTCGGTCCGACCTCGTTCACCTGGTAGTGCTTTGAGATTCACGCGTTACCGGACGTGGGATTATAAATTTCCTAACACTATGTTTGTGGGACACCGTCCTTTTGACCTAGGTCATGCAATTTAACTGATTTGGGTTAAATAAATTATAAAATATATATATATAATTTTTTTTTAATTAAATTTATATTTATTATATTGAGTTAGCTTTTTTTTTTTTTAAGACATCTTAAATCACTTAAATTGGATGTCAAATTAGAAGCAATTTTATTAATGTATATAATTACTAACGAAATTTTGATAAATTATGAAAATATTATTATTGACAAATAAGAATGATTTTTTTCAAGTTTTATTAGAATTTTTATATTTTAAATCATGTTGGATAAGTTAGAAGTTAGTTTGCGAAGAATCTATTATAAATATTTAATAAAATTTATGTCTTTGATCTCTTGAATTTTTTTGATGAAAATAGTAAAATTGAGAAAATTATTGATATTAGGAGATTAGTATTTTATGGGAAGTAATAAACTTATTTACTGTATGAAATCTCTTTATAAACTCAATTGAGATCTTTTAATAATAAATCAATAATTCAGAAGATGAAGAAAATGAACATTGAAGGATCAAAAAGGTTGATGAAGTTATAGAGCATGAAGATTAGTTTTCACTAATTTTATTTATTCTTTTTAATTTTATTTGAAGTAGGTAATAGCTTAATCGTAAATTAAAGTATTCTATAAATTATTCATGATTGCTACAAAATTTCAAACTTCAATAAGTAGCCTAATTATAAATTAGGATTTTTATAATGATGCATGATTGTCAAAAATTTAGTTTATAGTCGATGAATATTATTCGAATTGAAATAATTATTAAATTTTTATAAAATTATTTTAAAATAAATTTTATAATTATTTTTTAAAGACTTAAATTTTACATACATGTTTATTATAAATCTGAACCAAGTAAGTATGCTTGTTATAAGTTAGAATATTTATGTAAGTTGCTTGATAATAAATATCTAATTAAGAATTTATAAATTACTAGTTAAATATTACTAAATTATTTTTTATATAATTAATGTTTTAAAGCTTACCATTATGTAGTTGTTTTTGCATAGCTATTTATTGCAAAATTAGATCAAGTAAATTATGAACGTTAAGAATTGCTATTATTATGAGAATTCTATTGAAAGAAAAATTAAATTTAAGGCTTTAAAAAAATATGTTTTTAAAATAAAATTAATGATAATTTATGATTCCACAATATAATAACTGATTCTGATTATTGTTCTGTTCTGATACCAAGACCCAGTTCTTGTTTGCTTTTCATGCATAATGAGCATAACTTCTTGTTATCGTCATATATCACATGTACTCCCTAATGGTACCTGTCATACTTCAATAAGTTTAGGAAAGAACTGGATAGCAAACTAATTCAGAGACCAAGTCACTGGATCATTAGTGCTAGAATCACCTTATTTATCAGGCTGAAAACAGCTAGAAAAATAAAATAAATCAGAAAATATTAAAATAACAAAAAAATAAAAAAAAATCATAGCCCAAGATAAAAATGCATTCTTATATCAGCAATTTTGAAAAAAAACCGAACTAATGGAGTGATCGGTTATCCATCACCACATACAGAACCTTCCTTCTGAATACAAACCACCACTCCACCTGCCGTTCAGAATTCGCCCAATTTGATAGCTCACTAATTTGACAGGGAATTTAGAAAATAAGGTTCAGAAAAAAACATATTCATTATTGAATTGTTTTAAACGTAAAATGAGACCTAGGATGATCATAAAATTGTGCACCTTCACCAAAGGTCAAAATGATTGCTTTTCCCTCCAGAATCGGCGGTCCTAAACGCTGTGTTGGATTACGAAACATGCATACACGTGTGGGTAAATATCATCGACCCAATGCCTTCGGCCGAGGTTTTAAAACTTTTATAAATATTTTAATAAGAAAACATTAATTCAGGTGCAATTGCATTCTAAGAAGGTTCAATGAAGCAGCTTTTTATAAATTACAAACGGATGTATGATACCAATTTCGAATGCAACGCAACGGTTTTATATGAACAAGATTAAAATAAAGATAAAACCATAGAATACACACTAGAGCCCTGTAAATTAAGGGGGGATATGATAACACAATCTGACAAGGCTCAATAAAATCAACCACATTAGACCAAGCACGGCACTTATAAATCACAAAGAACCATAAATATAGCTGTTAGTTGCCCACACATCATCAACTAAATTTTAAGGTCGCAATTAAACTAACGAGCAGATCTAGAATTTTTCCTTTCTGTAACAGGAGCCGAGACAAAGTTCATCATACGCTTCTAAGTTTTTTGGTCGACCATGTTCTTGTATCCGTTCAAGCCACTTTTTAGTAAATAGCTAGCTGCATGAAAACACAAGCAACCGGCAAAGGCAAATGATCCCGGTCTCATCCAATTATCTGATTCATACATTAGAAAACTCAAATCTCATTATAATTAAGGAAAATAAGGAAATGACAAGCATGGAAACAGATTTGGAAATGAAACAGAGGGTGCCTTCGGCTTTCCACGAAACACCAAAATTGCCTCCAACCCAGAACATTAGGAGCGTCAGCAGGTCGGCATAGCAATTGGGATATGGGACAACCACAAATGTGACGACCAACACAATCACAAAACACCAAACAATTTCAAGTTTAAATTAATAATAATATCATATGAAAGTAGGTCCTCTCCAGAGAACAGAGTTCCAAAAACTCCTACAATGACTAGGACACACTACAATCTACCAAACATGATGATGCCTTCCAGTTTGGACTCACGGACAGCCACAAAATTGTTCTCTGCAACAAACAAACGTCAGAAGAAAGTTAACTGACATGACTGTACACGGGGATAATACATGCTTACAGTAGATAAAATTGAACAGTGAGCACTCAAAATTACATAAATTGATAATGTTCAAAAAAATTGTCAGTGCCTTTCTACACAACATTAAGTTCTGAAATATGAATATCTAAAGCCAAATCAAAATTAATCAGTTTCAGTGAACTGTGTGTGTGAATAGGAATCTCAAGGTTGAGTTTAAAGTTGTCAATTTATGGTTATCTACAAACAACATTCAGCGTCTGGGCTGGTAATTATTGCCTTCAGCATTCTAAAGCAACAAAGAAGAGAAGAACAAAAGACAGATGCAATTCATTTGCATAAAAGTTATACACAAATAAAACAAAAGATGAAATTCACAAAAATGTAGATAGATAAAAAAAAATTCCTAAATTTCCTCAATAAGGAAAAAAACGTAGATGAGAACATTTAGAGAGGTAAATATTAGGCGATAGAAATAGGTAATATGTTCATCGACTTCCATCCATTCAAGGACAAGATTAATGGGCAACAAAGTATTACAGGAGAAAAAATCAATAAAGTTCTACAGCATGTTTGCAGGCTGGCAGGGATGATGCGAACAGAAACCAAAGTGCATATGGTCTTATGTACACTTGGCCCTATAAGACATCCCAACCACCCATATGTGTCACCATGCCCAAGCAGGGCTTACCACACTGATAAGCAATAAAGATGGTTTGGAAGCAACATGGACAGCTCATGCAGACCAGATAAAAGATTTGATAGATGAGTAAAGAGTTTAAAACTACTCTGTTTAAGAACTTGGAGAAAAGAAATATTTCTGATAAAATGTCAAGATAATCTGAACAAGATATAACATGGTGAATGACCAAATGATGAGTTCTTTGTATATGAGCTGAAAAATACCTTATTATTAACCTTTAAAATGTTATTGAATTAAAAATGTAGTCATTGAATTTTCTTTTAACATACTTTTGACAAATAGAATCGACCTTTTGGTGTCTAATCTATTGAATTAAAAATGTAGTCAATGAAAAAAAATATTAACCTTTAAAATGTTTATAAAAGGCAACAGCATATATAGAAAAAGAAAATTCTTATGAAAAATACTATTAATTTACAAGTGATAACGGCAGAATGGATATTGTGATATATGACCTCAAAATCCAACAACAAAATGAGCTACTGGAGGCAGCAAAGATTTCTTTCTGCTTTTCACCTTTAAGAAAATTAATCAAAAGTATGTGAAAAGAAAAGAAAGCCATACATGCACGATGTTTGTGTTCTGGTGTTTCAACCAGGAGAATGCAATATAAAGTATCTTGCATCATTGGTCAGCAGGCACACATTAACCTACATAGATTGCAAGAATTCTGCTAGGGAAAACAACAGAGGGCTTTTATTCACAAGCAGTAAAGTATTTTAAGAAATTTGTTCTCTTTAGTTGGAAATGAGTATCATGTAAGAATTGATAAAATAGAAACACTAGGGCTCCTAAATTGACAAGTCAATGTAAAGAAAAAAAAGAGAATCTGAATTCTACAATCTGTTAAAAATTCTGATTGTACACTCAAGATGGTTGTCCCTAACTCTAGGAGAAAGCAAAAATAACTTGAAAAGGCTTTTGGCAGGTTCATTTTGTCTCACGCTGATCCAATAGCAAGGCCTACTGCTTTCTTTGTTGTTAAGTTCTTTGGGGCCTTCTCCCTGCTCATTTAAACTTGTACATTTTGGGGTGAATTAAGGAAACCAATAGAACAAATTAAGGTCTATATGGTTGTTTTTGTGAAAACCAATGTGGTACACACTTATTCTGCATAAGAAATAAAATTTCTAGGACCAAGTCCCCATTTAACAAAACTGTTGACTGTGTGCTTACTCTGATAGAATGCCAAGGAACAAGTGACGATGAGAGTAAACATAAATCATTAATCTCTGGGGGCAAAAATAATTCAAATCAAGTGTACTCACAGATCTTGTTAAACGCCACAATATCACAGCTCTGAATGTACTCATTTGCTGGCTCAACCAAGAGATGATCCTCAATAAGGCCATCAACAGAAACCAAATCATCTACAATGGTCATCATAATTTGCAACTTTTTGATGCCATACCCAACTGGAGCAAGTTTTGCTGCATGAATAGTATAGCATTCCATTAAATTCAGAAATGGCCAACATAAGCATTCAAATTTTCATGTACTTAATAAGTGAGGAAGATGTGTTGCATACAGGCTCCCCAGAGCAAACCCTCCATCTTGACACTTCTTACAGCTTCTTCAAGCTTTTTCATGTCTGTTTCATCATCCCATGGTTTCACATCTAGTAGTACTGAAGACTTTCCAGCTGAGAATAAACAACAATCAAATCAAGCATTAAAAATGATGAGTATGAAACAGTTACAGAATTTTAAGATGTGCGCTCAGAAAGGATGCATTTTCTTTAAAATTAATAATGTAAAAACAGTTTACATATTAATCATTTGGTCTGCAACAAAAAGTAGCAAATTGAAGAAATAAACATAGATAAGCCTTACACTCTTTCTTCTTTCCAGATGCTTTAACAGCTGCTGCACGCTCTTCAGCAGCCTTCTTTTCTTCTTCTGTCTCTTCACCAAACAGATCCATATCATCATCGTCATCAGCAGCAGCTGGGGCCTGAAATTACAAGTTAATAATATGAACTCTACTGATAGCTGATGCAGCAAAAAAAAAAAAAAAAAAACTAAATGAAAATAAAACCAATGATCCATAAGATGAGGCTTCCAACAGTTGTGAGTTGGCATAAGTGCACAGCGAGCAACATACACTCAGCTTTAGACCAGAATACAAAGCAACATAAACTAATCCATCTTTTATAACAATAGCAAGATATACTATAATTTTTCCTCATGAAAAATTGTTAGACAATTACCAATTTCCATTATTGCTTATAGCATCCATAAATAGCAGAATGGCCATTGTAATTCCAACCAAGAATAAATAATTAACAAGAGCACACTCAATAGAAAATATACATAAAGCACTTGAAAAGGAATTATAAAGACGCAGACCTTTTTGTCAACAACAGAAGGAGAGGAAGGGGCCTCCTCAGCAGCAGCAGATGATTCAATTTTAACACCAGCACCTTCCTCAGTGACACCACTGAACATCAAAGTTGTTAAACATATGCTCTCAAAAAACAATATTTAAATCTATATATTTGATAAATAAATAATTAACGCTGCATTTATTTCACATATATTATTCTTAGTGGGTATTTTTTTTGTTAGTGATGCATATGATATGATCATAAGATTTCTTATGTAATTTTGTAAGAGGACTATGCTATGGTTAATGAACCAAAAGTTGGGAGTTGTTTTCTTCGGTTCCTCATAGACCAAAAATATGTTTTGGCTATGAGTGCACTGTAACTTGACGTTACACTATTATGGCCTATGCTTATTATGACTCTATCAAAAATAAAATGACTTGACTCTATCATTGAGGTTGTCACCTTAAGCAAACACATGGGTGTAATGTAACAAGTACATAAATTGTACAAAATCGATTAAGAACACCCTATAAAACTGTTATTACAAAGGAAAGTCCTATTACAATTTGCCAATCATCCTATGACTTGAAAGTCAATGTATATTCATTTAGCATCTATATGGGTCACAACCTATAGGATTCCA
Source organism: Calamus simplicifolius (assembly GCA_900491605.1). Taxonomy (NCBI): domain Eukaryota; kingdom Viridiplantae; phylum Streptophyta; class Magnoliopsida; order Arecales; family Arecaceae; genus Calamus; species Calamus simplicifolius. Next base: position 620,945 of record UESW01004478.1, read on the forward strand.
CTCAAAAAGGCTAGCCAAATATGGTATTTGAGCTCCTTGATCTTGTATATGTATTTAGGATTTTCTCACTACACAATGGATGTAGGACTCAGCATTGACCAACTACTTCATTCAAGCCTTAACGTCCTCATCAAGCTAAAGTTTCATATCCAAATTCGCGTCTAAATTTAATCAAATCTAATTATAAACATAGAAATCCCATATGCAATATCCTTTAATCCACATGCGCTATGAACTAGGTCTGCTCTAATACCATTTGTCTCAACCAACAATCTCCAAAAAGGCCAGCTAGGGATGATATTATTTGGCTTTTTGATCCCGTATAGGTATGCATGATTTCCTTAGTACACAATCAATATGAGATTAAACACTTACCAATATGAACTCTTACACACTCCATAAAGTCATGCCTTAGTTATGTAGCCGTGTCACATCGCCAACTCAGATGATGGGTTTAAGGTGTGATAATATGACTTTGACATTGCCAACTAATGATGCGAGTTTAAAAGCCATATTCAGGCATATTCAATTATGTGTTTGTTAAATATATTATATTAGGCACTCCATAAAGGATCCACTGTACTCTTATTGAGAAAATAATTTTTAGCAATTTTTATATGAATGTTGGGACTCAAAGAAATCCAGCTAATGCATTTTCTAAAAAGTGTTTTAGAATTATACATGTATAAATATGTAAAAACAAAATTTCAAAATTTTTTGGAGTCCAATTAAATGGAAATCGTGATAAAGTTTACTTAATCTAGGGATATGATGGTGATAATATCCCACCCCTTATAGATCATAAGGAATACTGTATGGTGAAAGGGCCAATCAATATGAATTGTAATGAAACGGACCTCAACGTAAATTCTCATACATAGAGGGGGCAATTGCAATGTATTGATGGAGATCAATACAATTTGTCGAAGTTCTGATGTTTCCTAAATTAATATGAAAGCTGAAAGAAGAGTACAGAAAAGTTTCCGTAGAGGCCAAAAAGTTGTGCAAATTGCAATGTACCGATGGACATTGTGTAAATAACAATGTATTGATAAGTATTTGTGGAAGTTGCAAAATTAATATGGAGATTGAAAGAAGAGTGAGAAATAAAAGGCTTCCTAGAAGTCAAAGAGTTGTGATACAACCAAAGGCTCCCATTACCATATAGAGAGATCCCTAAAGATCCCACACACAAGCCTTTAGGATTTCTTTTTCTTTTTTTGGTTTTATATAAATAGGATAGATTCCTAACCAGGTTGGCTATCAAAACTTTCGTATGACTAATCTAAGAACACAAAATCCCAGGAGAACGTAAACACATAAATTCCTTTGGAGGAGAGACACTTAAATCACTAAGTAAGGTACTTTGATAACTTTATGCAAGATCCAAGTTGTTCATGTAGTTGATCTTGGATTTTAAATTACCATTCTTGTTATTTCTTTTAATATTAAAAAAAATCCTCAAAAACTGTCAAAAGAATACAAGTCAATTAAGTATAATTTATACCATAAAGGTGGCAATAAAATGACATGCAACAAATTGAAGCTTTAGCACATACCATATCTTCAGAAGAGCATATATGTGGTTGTACCACCTAGCTGCATTAACATACTCTGATGATGGAGCCTTGGAAAGTGCAGCATGCACAGCAAGGTCATCCTTGGAAGCTTGGTAACTGGAACAAATTTGTTTACAAGTACATTGAAAATTTTATAATTTAAATGCATGAATACACACAAGTGCTCCCCAAAGCAACAGAACACTTACCCTGTTATATAACTACGAGTAAGAAGGTAATCATCAAGCTTTTTGAGGCCAGACTCCGAGCTGAGATTGTAGAAAGCTACGGCCATGGCTTCTAAATAAATGAATCACTGATCTCCTGATAGTAATAAAAATTCCACAATCCATAATCATAACTTTCACAGTCACAAAAGCATGGTCTTCAATGCATAAGACTAATAAGAAATCGAAAGAAATCTAACAAAAATGTGAACTAATCTGAGTCAGAGCCTATTTTGACCCACAAAAATTCTAATAAAAAAGGGAAAATCAATTTTCTTAAGTTCAGATGACATAATTCCACAACATCATACAACAATACGTTCGCACATAAAATTAAAACACTTTTAATGCCGAGAGCCATCCTCAGTGGTGATATTTACAACCAAATCACATAGTTCGTCGTCATTAACGCATGCATAGTAACAAGATCGAATAAAATTATTCATAGGTAGTGCAAAACGAAATAGGTACTGTATGATACGATTCGATGCAACAATCAAAACCCTAAAGATCTAATCACGCTAAGAGAATGCCAACAACGATCGATTGACACATGAAAAACCCTGAAGGATTTCAACGCCGGAAGAGAAATCGAGAGAGCCGCAGGTAGAGAATACCTTCGAAGGCCGGACGAAGCAGGAAGCGGAAGGGGATGGAATTCTCGGTGGAACGGCGGGTTCGCTTGCCGACTAATATAAAGCCCTCATCACCTTTTACAGCCGTTGGATCATAATCGGATGGTCGTGTCGATATTTAGGGTTAGCCTTCTTTAGTAGAAAGCGAATCGGTGGGGCGAATAATATTACTTGCCATCAGCGTTTGGGCTCAAAAGACGGCCATTCGGCGGAGCCCAACACGCCAGCGTCAGCTCATAAGCGAGGGAGGGCGAGAGAGAGAGAGAGAGAGAGAGAGAGAGTATGGGTTGGGGATAAAACAAGAACATGCCATGAATAATAAAACGAATACATCAAAGTTTTAAGAGAAGAATAATGTTAATTTTTAGTAGATAAGGAGATTGTGAATATATCATAGTGGGGATCAAAATAGGATTTCAGTAATAAGATAAATTCAAAAATAAATACTTACTATGTTTGAATAAAAGAGCTTTAAGTGCTACAAATTTTTAATTTTATTATAAATCATGAAAAAAAATATTTAATATTTAGATAAATTTCTGGATCTTCAATTTTTAATGATGTCTTTTGAATTGAATAATATTCGATGAAAATTATTTAAGATTGATGAGTTGAGTTGAGTTGTTGAGATGAATTGAGTTGAGTATACAATTTGATTGCCTTTAAAAACCCAAAAAAAAAACAATAATTACATGACTGTTAATATAGTGTATTGTAAATAATATGATTAAAAGATAAAAATAATAATCTTATTAAAGAGAAAGCTAACACACATAATTTTAGATATACAAACGATAGAGATGATCATATATTTATCATTCATAAAATATAATATTATTAATTAATACAAAAATACCTTAGTTTTTTCGATTTGTAAGATAAAACTAGTTATCATTTCATTTTACATAACTCTAGTACATATTACAAAAATGATAGCTACATAAAAAACTATAAAATATTAAAAAGTAATTAATTTTAAGGTTGTATCTATAAAATTAAGCTTCACATGAGATGCGCAAAGAAATCTTTTTTAATTTAAAAGCTTGTGTAACATCTCAAAATATATTTTTTTAAGAAAAAAAGGATTTCTTTGCACATTACATGAGAATTTAATTTTTAGATACAAGCTTAAAATTAATTGCTTTCTTTTAATAAATTTTTATATAGTTATCATTTTTCTAATATGCAACAGAGTTATATAAAATGGAATGATAACTACTTTTGCGCAAAAAAAAAAAAAAAAGTAATTTTTATTAATTAATAATTACATTATATTTTTAATACATAATAAGTACATGCTAATGTTATAATCATCCATATCTCTTCAATTTTAAAGCATTATATTTAAATTAACAATGATGTTTTTTATTTTTTAATCATATTATGTTTACAATATACTATATTAACAATCATGCACTGCAATTATCATATTTAGGCTATTGGAGCCAATCAAAATCATATTTTAGAAACTAATATAAAAAATAAAAAACACAATATCCTCTTCAACATAATAATAGATTAGTTCAAAATAATAATGCAAGATGAGGGGACCTCTGACGATGATGGCACGTTCGTGGCGGCATGGGAGGGAGAGGGCAGTGGGTAACTTAGGACCATTTAAAAAAAAAAAAAAAATCTCTTCAAAAGATAATTTCATGTTGATATTTTTCTCTGCTAAGTTTTCTTCCACTACATAGCATAAACGATCTATTGGAAAGATAATTTTAGAAATTATCTTTTCAATAGATGCTTTTGACTTGCGATGCGTTCAAGATGCATGTTGCATCGAAATAGCATTTTGAACATTATTTATAAAAAATAATTTTTATTGAATATTATTAAGAGGAAATGTTTTCAAACAAACATTATTAAAAAGCAAAAACCCATATTTTTCACACATTTTTCTTAACTTTTATTTGAATTAATCATTGATTAAATATATTCAGATAAAAATTGATAAAAGAAAGAACTTGACCCCCATAAAGTGTCAATTGAGATGATAGAAAGAAAGGATTTAACGTTTTATAATTGGCCCTCATAAAGTGGATTATAAAAAAATAATTATTCAAGAAAATATCTTCTTCCTCCTTGCTATCTCCATCCAAACCATCTACCTCCTCTTTTTTTCTTCTTTGACAAGGAGGTGGAAGCGCTTGTATCGTTTTTGCCATGTAGAACACTCTGTTACGATGTACCATCTAAGTCTCTTTTTTGCTACTACCAAGTTATTGAGCATAATTTTTGGCATTGTATATATTTTGACCATCATATAGAAAGCGTGTTGTTAGATATACGCGAGACAATTTGATCATAGAAGACTGTAGCAGGAACACAAAATTTAATTACAAAATTAATTCAAAGTGCTTCTTTTGCAAATTCTATCTTAAAATGGTTATCAAAAACAGTGAACAGAAATAATATATTTATCTGATCTCCAAATTTAAAGCAGTCAAATCTATTAATTTTTTATCAACCATGTATTTCTAAATAAAAATTTACACCATCTTAAATTTCACACTCAAATTTATTCTTCAGATTTAAAGCACTCAAACCTATTAATTTTTTATGAACCATGTATTTCTAAATGAAATTTTACACCATCTTAAATTGTACACTCAAATTTGTGTATGAAATAAAATACCTTCATCAGAAAATTTTATATTCACTCCATTATTTGAATTCAGCTGATATAATGAGTATGGATGTTGCCATATGTTTTCGGACTAAAACAGAGATGGATAGTTAGTTACCTTCGGTACAGAGGAAATAATTGCCATCCTTAATCATATAATTAAGTTTGTGTTTTATCCATACAGAGCATTTTACGCTTATTCCCTCTTCTTTCCATGTACTTTTCCCTGCTTATTTTTAGTAGTTTTCATTCTGTCCGTTACTCAAGCTTTGTGGACTAGTAACTTTCTTAAAGAAGCAACTTCTTGCATGTTAAACAAAGGCATGATCAGGCAATTATCAGCACATAGATGTGAAACTCTGGCTTGATTCACTGCTAAAATTCACCCCTAAAACAATTGTATAACTACTGAATGATCATAGTTTGCAAAAGAATTTCTTCAGAAACGAATTAGATGACATCAGACAACAGAAAGCTCAAACTTGGTGGGTCACCTATGGCATCGAGCCACTCAGTTTATATGCTGAAAAGAGGAATCCAGAGAGTACAAGAAATTCCTCGTAAGAAACTTGACACACTGTAATATATTACAATGTCCAGCACTAAACGCATAATCAATACTTCACACATCCACGACCTGTGCGTGTGGACTTTAAATCATATTTCCCCTATAATTAATTTCAGCTATAGCCCAAATAGCAAAAATTTAGAGCATATGACCTTCCACTCGATAGATTTGGTTCACCATTTCCTTGGAGCAAGGACATGTAAAAGATCCATTTTTGTTCACACTAGGCATCCAGGTGGCTTCAAAAATGTTTCTCAATCTCCATCAATTGTCATCTTTGTTTCCCTGAAATGCCCTGCAGATTAGTTCAATTGTTCTCAGTTAAACAATGCATGCCATAGTCCATGATGAAAACCCTATTTAACTTCTTAACAGATTACAATTATAATTACGGTCATAATAAATTCCATATAACCCTAAGGTGCGCGCAAACAGTGATTTAGATAATTCATGTTCACTGTAGCATCCCAACTAATATAAAGCAAATTGAGAAACATACCACTCTTATTAATGGCCATGCATGCATTTCCCACTCAGTAGACCACCTTGCAGAGGCCCCTTTAGCCAAGGCACCATCCCTTAAAGAGATTAATGCATCACATTTATCAGGAAAGCCTTTGAAAAGCATCTGCATTGATTTCACCAGCACATTATTCAAGATGAAATTATGATTATGTTTCTAATCTAAGTTTTACTGGTAAAATCTAATAGAGCAACGAAACAGGATGCAATTATTGTCTCAGATGGAAGATGATGACTTCTATTGTGTATATATTTTTAGTAGCAGCCATCTTGTTTTAGTTGTAAACTTTTTTTTAACTTCAAAGGAAAGACAAGTTAAAAAATCTAGCAGAAAAGCTTACCATAAATTCATCAGCTAGCTCAGATGATGTTGAAAAGAGAAGTCCATTTTTCCCAACTTCCACGAGTTCAGTGATGCTTCATACAGAACATGCAACAGAAGATTTGACTCATTTTTGAAAAGAATTTATAATGTATTACAATATGCTATAACAGAATCCATGCTTTAGGTATTCAATTCAAGGAGCAAGCGTACCATGAGAATGAAACAGCACAAACGGGCAGTCCACATCCAAACATATCAACTACCTGACAATGAGACATTTGACCTATTTTTAATGAATAAAGAAATTAAAACTTGATGTCAGTTTCCGTAAAAAATTCAACCATGAGTCACCTTCATTGGAAGGTCTAAACCAGATGAGGAAGTATGCAATGATACACCTAGATCTGCAGATCCTGGAATTGAATGAATTATCAGGGAAGTTAGAACTAAAACATAGAAGATGTTTACTTTGTGCTCTTTTTGAGCAGCAACAGCAAAAACCCACCAAGTAATAATGAATAATCCTCAGCTGACAGCCACATCGTTCTGAAGGCCACACGTCGCAAGTTCAACTTCTTTATCTGCTCCTCGTATTTTCTTCTTTCAGGCCCTTTACCTTCAAAATTCAATTCAAAATCTAAAATGACTGTTTTGAGTATCATGTGGTATTATTCAGGGTTATAACAAAAATTCATACAAAACCATACCAGTGATAATGAACAACAATCTAGGGTATAAGTCTTGTTTCCCATTACTGATGTCCATCCATAGCTTTTCTTCCTCAACTGAATCATCCTCGTTTAAGGCTGCAGCAATGCGTCTGTCATACATAACTGCTGCTTCTAAAAGTATGCCAAAATCTTCATCTGGAGTCCTGAAATAGATTGAAGAACTCATTTGCTAATTATCAAAAACATATTTTTGAAAATTTTTGTAAGAGACTGATGCCAAATGAGATGGTATAAATCATGCTCAACTTCAAAGATCCAAAAAACTGTAGCAGATTGGGGCTCTGATTAGTTAGGATGTGTCAAAAGGTTAGGATGTGTCAAAAGGAATGATGGATGACTTGAAAGCACATGCCACATAGAGATTTTCATATCAAGGATATGAAAAGATTGCAAGGATACAGAACAAAGACCCTAGGCCAATTCCAAATAGCTGGATAAGTTTAGTGAACAGTTAATTTTGACAGTTACCTTGAAAATTGACTTTTAAGATCCATTTGGTCACACCCCAAACAAGAGGTCTACTTCAATTATACCAATGGGTGAATTCAAGGTTATCAGTCAAAATCTTGTTTAGACAGCATGTGAATAATCGTATTAAGCTCAACACATTTGGCAAGTTACATGACTTTCAACTTCAAATTGCAACAATTTGCAATAATGGCAAACTATGACCATTAGTTTCCTTACTTTATCCTGCACTAATTACAATACTTTATCATGCACTAATTTCAAAATTAGTTGATGTGCTGACAAATTGTTATATTTGAACATGTTACAACTTCAAAGCATGAAAGATATACAACAAAATTGAAATGATTTGGTTTTGAAATGTATTGAAAATGGAAATTTGGTTTTAAATTTCCAAAAGCTTCATATGTTAAGCCTTTTGATGTCCAGCAAATTGCATAAATTCTGCAACATTTAAAAGGCAACAAACAGTTGCAAGAACATCATTAATTGAACTGATCTGTACTTAATTTTTAGTATATGCGTTAGCAAAAGTGAATATGTCACAACAGTGATTGATCCAATGCTAGGAAGTACAAATACTTCCAATCACATGCCTTGTTCATAGTGGATACATATTGTATATTGATGCTTTTTAAGTATTTCTTAGATATGTGTTTGGCATTTGATTCTTGTGTATCCTATTTTCCAAAAACTAGGCTATAAATCCTAGCAGGATGCAAGGCATCCCATGCCACCTATGAAAAAATGAGACTGGACAGGACACCAAAACTTAACTATGTAGGAAAAGAAGCAAAATGAGACTGAAATAAGGGCAGGACACCAAAACTTAACCATGTAGGAAAAGAAGAAAAATGAGACTGAAATAAGGAAAGGAAGGAAAGGAGAAAAAAAACAAAGAAAGAGAGGAAGAGAAAAGAAAATGAAACAAAAAAAGAAGGAAAATAAAAAAGAGAAAATAAGGAAAGAAGGAAGAAAAGAAAGATAGAAAAAAAGATTAAAAAAAAAACTAAAGGGAAATTGAAGGGGAGAGGAGCGAGGGTATTGGGATGCTCTATCCGGATAGGGCGCAAAAATGAGATATCCTGCTTTATAGAAAAATTGGGATAGCCGCATCCCATGGATTTAAAACCTTGGCGGATACTTCTTGCATGCACTTAAGATATTTTCTAATTTCCTCATGCCTTCAAAAACAAGGGCGAGGGTATTTCATTTTTTTTCTTTTCTAATGTTATTTTAATGATGAAAGGTCAAATTTGTATTCTATGATATTGATATTAAAAACCACTAAGTACAAATTGGGATCTACAAATTTGAATAATGACTAAATGATATAAGCTTGTAAAGTTAATGCTATTATGTAAAGTGCGAACTTTATCATTCCGATATCTGTGGACAACTCTTCTCCATTTAGACTTACCTGTGTGTGCATGTATTTTATGTGCAAATGCATGTACTTTTAAATTACATATATATTCATCAACATATCTTAACTATATCATATCTTACATCTCATACCAAGGCATTTGTGTCCATGCTTCATAGGTATGATGAATATATTTAAGGTATTGAACCACTTGATCCTACATACATACATACATAAATAAATAAATACATACATATGATCTTTCCATGAATAAATAAATAGGCAATCATAGTTTTTAGTTGTTGGTACAAATATAGCTAGATAAATATTTCAACTTAATTCACACCATATTATTTCTTTTGAACACCAATTTATGAAATATATACTCTATAATTCCTATTTCTTGAATATATAATATTGGGAGAACATAAGTACCACTCATTTTTCTCTAGATAGTGGCCTAGAGAACAAACAACTCATTCATGATTCCATAAATACTTAAGCCTATAGAGAAATCTTATTTTTTTCTTCTTCTTCTTCTTCTTTTCCTAGAGAGAGAGAGAGAGAGAAGAGACACTCACCTGCACTATAATTATCAGGGACTAAATATTTGGAGGATGCAATCCCAAGATATTAACACAAAAGCTTTAGTTATTGAGCAAAGGGGTGTCACCACTAGGACAAGTACCCATTCACTTTTAAATATGTGGAAATTATCCTAGGACAAGCACCCATTCACTTTTACATATGTGAAAATTATCCCTATAAAATATAAACATTATCTTTTTTTTTTCTTTGAAGCGAACACATCTTTTTTGGTAGGTTATGTCTTTAATTAATTATAGAGCTTTTATAACTTGCCTAAGAGTGCTTTCCTTTAGGACAAGGGAGAGCATGGGCAATTAGATTCATAAGATAAAGAGGGATAAATTTTCAGAAGCAAAATGTCTACTCTTCCCCAAAACCTTCTGATACTGTTATCAACCATAGGTCTCTAGGAACCATAAAGGCAAAGTTGGTACTCCGGCCCAAAATTAAAGACCTGAGCCCACTTTTTGTTGCACCAAAACCAGATTTACACACTCTCAAATGAGGTCCTTGGGGAAATGTATCAACATTCTAAAACATAATTTTCTGTCTTCTAGGAAAGTTCAGCTTAGATGTTTAATAAAATAATAAGGCCCCATCCTAATTAATATAATACTATGACTGCAACACATGATTATAGTAATATGGTTTAACATGCAAGCAGGTCTGGCCCAACAACTGATGCATTTTGACTCAATCAGCACCCTAGTAAAAGAAGACCAACAACCAGGCGTGTAAAATTTGAGACAAAATTTGGGTTCCATTAGGGAACCAACATATAAAGCATCAAATTAAACCAAATTTAGATGACCCTACTGACATTGGTGAAAACTCTACACTATCAGAAGAAAATTTGATTCACAAAATGTATAATATTATATTCAAAAAATGAAAGAAAACTAAGAAGAACTCTAATGCATGCAGGATATAGCACTCACATCTAAAATCTATTTCCCAGAAAATATGTTTTCAGAATGTGTCATGAACGATCGATAAGCCATGGCTTACCAGCTTGTACTGCTAACAACAAGGGCAGGCCTGTTTGGTTTTAAGAAAATGTCATTGCCAATCTGAGTAGTAAATAGAGTACTGCAAGATTTATCCAACCCATCATCCAGGCCTCTTTGTGCTGCAGCAAGTAGAGAGAAAAGTCAATCAAAAATTGTGCAACTACAAGGCCAGTCAGTCATAAAGAAATTGAAAATGGTTGGCTTCACAAGTTTTACCAGTAGTAACACAATCACGAATGCCATTTGGATGGCAGATATTGTTCTCCAACCTACTAAACAACTGTGGCACAACTTAAGGTCACACTTGTGAATTCTTAAAAGAAAATAGATGTCAGGAGAGAGAACACTGTTTCACCTCATGCTTCTCCTTGAGTGAAGCAGGATGGAAAAACTCAGGAGGCTGATCATAGAGAACCGTTGCTCTGATTGCAAGTAGAAGTAGAGAGTAAATGCACTATACTAAAAATACAAAGTTGCCTTTCAGGAAAATTACAGGAACAAGTTAAACTTTGACCAGTTCACCCACTTGATTCCCCAGTTCTGAGCAAGTTCATGTTGCATTGCCTTTGTGACACATAAAGAACCATCAGCCATCCTCCCAAAGCATTTCTCAAACCTACAAAATGTAAAATTCATGAAGACCTTCTATGTTTTATTACCAAAATAATGGATTGTAAATAATGAGTTTCAGTGGAAAGGATTAAAATTACCAATGGTAGATTTTCACTATTATATGACCTCTCCCGTGAGACAATCCAAGCAAAGTATATCCAAAGTTGTGCCAGTCAATGATAAATGATGATCGCCTCAGCCAGCTAGATAGTTTAACAGCAGCTAATGTGGGAACAGATGGTGGATTCTGCATATGCATTAAGATATTGAAGCATCAAGACACAAATTACAGCAGGCGGGCAGAGGAAAATATAGAAATTGATTAAAGTGACTACAGGCAGATCAAAGCATACGTGAATTAAGTTAATCACCAGGGTTTGAACATACAAGTTGGAGAAGGATTATGAGAAAAAAAAAAACCAATTCACAACCACAAGCATAAAAAGAGAGATATAATGAACAATTCTATTATATTACACTCTTGACCATTCTTTCTCAAAATGTGTACGGAAAAGGTGAGTGAAAGCTTATAATTTTCTTGATTATGAACTGGTTTCATGAAAAGGCACCACTGAGTATGCAAAAAGTGAACATGATATTTTTGTTGCCACACTTGGCCATCTTCTTGTACTAATTTGTCTCAACTCAACTCATCTAAGCCTTTTCCTAACTACATGGGGTCGGCTACATGAATCTGCTTCCTCCACTCTGCTCTATTTAGGACCAAGTCGACATTTAAATTATAAATAGTTATATTTTTTTAAATTATTTCTACCAATGTTAGTTTAGGTCTACTCTATCTCTATCCTTACCATTAATTATACTAATTTGTCTATGAAAAAAAAAGATTCATGTAATTAAGAAAATAATCGTGTCAACTTATTTTCTACCTAACCATAAAATACAAGAATTTTAAACTATTAAACACATGGACCCACATGACAAAAAAAAGTAACTCCCATGCAACCCTTTGCCATGAGGTGGTTATGATATTTTCTTGCAGTAGCACTTGACACTTTAATCAAGGCATTTTGGCAACATTACTTTCAACAAACACATAACAACTTAAGTTCTAATGTCTCCAAATCTGACCATAAGAAAGACAAAGTATTTTATTGTTACTTCCAAGATGGTGAAAACATAGCATTTTATTGTTACTTCCAAGAAGGCGAAATCTTCTAAAATGAGTAGATATGACTCTCTTTGGGCCCTGCTTCATTTTTTATATTATAAGAGTTCTCTACAACCAAGAAAAAGGTTAAGGATGATTCTCAAAACTAACCATAAGTCGCATATATTGAGTATGAATTATTTATATATATTGTTAGATGGCTTGGGGTATGTACCAGTAGCAGGCATGTGACCAGGAATTGGAACCACCTTATCCCCAAATCTGAGGACATATAGACTTGGCTTCAAGGAGCCAAAATTTGGGTACAGGTTCATGGACATGCATACATTGGCATTTAAGATTTAGTCCTTACACATAAATTAGGCCTTGTTTTTGGATATAATTAAGCTTTTCTATACATAGTCATGCACAGACGAGTAAAAATAAAATTGCCATAAAACCAAGAAATAGGACCAAGAACAAAATGTGCAGTCAATAGGAACTAAACATTAATGGCAGTCAATCTAAGGAGTAAATTTTAATTTTGCATTTTTGAAATGCACAGCACATGCTGACCCTAATAAAAAGAAACTGTAATCCTTTCTCTTCTAGCCTAAGGTCGACGATGTCATTTCTTGTCATCACAACCTCAGCTTTGATCCTCTCCTCCGTGAGCCTTCCAACCATGGGCATGTCATATGTGAGAACCAACCACAGTCAGCCTGCTGCTGTTGCCGCTGCCTCCTGTTGGGTTGCTCGGAGTGTTGTGTCCAACTGATATACATATGTCTTGCATTCATGTCCTTACCCATGTTTCCATTTTGACATGGGTACATAAAGGCAAAGCAACAAATCATGGTATCAAAGTACTAATGATGCTTTCTCTAACTTTCTAATTAATAAATTAAATGCTATGAACAAAAAGGTATGTGGCACCATTGTTATTGAAGCAGAAAAAAAAAATAGCAACAGTGACAACGCAATAACTACAAACAAGGATCTTGATTTTGAGCATCATCTCTGAAGCCCATGACCATGTCAGCCAAATAGCACATTAAGACATTTGAAGGCATTAAAAGGCTAAAATGGCTTGTCGGTGTTTGCAAGCTTATCTAAGCTAAGGCAGCTCTGATCATGATAGTCAACGAAAAATTGCATTAAACATAAAATCAAGTACCTGGTATAGAGTTGAAGAATGAATAAATCAATACTATGTTAGGTAGGTCAGATATTCATAACCTACAAACCTTGCACAAATAGAATACAAAAATCCATTTTCCCACCTACCTTTTGATGACTTCACCACTTGCAGAACCTTTTAATTTTTTTCCCATGTTGGTACTCTTTGGTCTTCCCTTCTTTTAAAACTGCCAAAGAAAATTGACCTATTCTCCAGGCTTAAACATCCTTTTGTATGAATATGTTGAGAAAATCAAGTTTAACCAAGATCAACAAGCTTTAGGAGTTTGACTTGTATATTTGGACCTGACTTAACAAATCCTTCTTTGCAATTCCTGCTTATGGGCCATATCGTCTATCAATATCTTCATTAACCAACCCCTCTCCTTAAAGCAGCCTTCTCTGCACTTTTCTGACATGCTCCTCTAGATTATTTAGGCCCCCATTGCTTGCTACTGATGCTCTTTTTTCACATAATGTGCCCCTCAACCTTATTATACATGTATCACCTCATTATTGCCCAAAATTCCATACCAAGCTATGCTATCTGCCAAATTGCTGCATCAGAGCATTTTTCCTCATCTCACAATAATGTAATTATTACAAATATTGCACCTTCACTTCTTTAATGCAGACATGGTTTTATTGAATGCTTTTTTCATCTCTCTCCAATAAATCCAAGGTAAGAAAAATTATCACCATCTGTTATCTCCTGCTAGAACCTTTCAACTTGCTTACGCTCAACCAGCAATCAACCAAGATAATTACATCCTTTGATATCAAAAAAATTGGATGTTTGTCACCCATACAACGTAAGTCATGCTAGAACTAGGTACAAGTTATGCAAGGAAATAACTACCAAAAGAAGCCATGTACTAGAATAACTACCAAAGGAAGTTGGCATAAAGCACCATTTTTCAATCTAAAGTGGCATTTGCCATTTGATCCACCAATCATACCAACTTGAAATCTTAATCAAGGCTTGAAGTAACCATAATAGAGCTGATCAATTAGTCCGATTCAATATTGTTTATGGCACACTTGGTATTCTCTAAAAAAAATCGCTTGGTTACAAAATCATAATATCTTTTCAATAGGATTAATTCATGTCTTCTTAATATTGATAGGCATTTCATTCCTCAAATACTACAAAAGATAATATTTAAGGCTTGGGAGAAGTTTTCTTTAAAGCCTCATTTGGGAAATAAGAAGATGACGCCTGCAAAATGAGTTTCTAGGAAGTGTATGCCTAAGAAATGAGAAATGAACTCGAAGAAATATATTCCTAGAAAAATGATTTTAGTATGTTTGGTTTGTCATAGGAAAGAGGCATGCAAATCACACTTTTCGAGTGGCACAAGTTTGATTGACTAACCATTTTCCTAAAAAGTGACTAGAGAATACTACTTTCGTATTAATATAATTTGATATTATAAGATTATAATATGATATTATTATGCTATAATCTTATAATTATAGTATTAATATATTATGATAATAACTATACTATTATATTACATTATATTATATTATAATGATATCATAATTAAACCATAGTATAATATATAAGAATTCTTGAATAAAAAAATATTTTATGTTGTTTTGTTTATAGAATCAAGGGTATTTTTAGAATAAAATTTTTTAGCCAACTTCATAACCTATGAGGATGTGGCTTTTCCATGTCACTCGTACGCAGCACTTACTCTATGGACATCGGAAGTCCTTTTTTTTGTTGACTCATTTGAAACCTCCAACCAAACATAAGAACAAGCCAACTAAACAATATCTAACAAAGAACAAGCCATAAGATATATAAAACGTGCCTCTTAAATTTCTTCTTTTAAGTGGGTGTATGGAGCATTAGATGAGGAGAAGGTTTGCCATGCCAGGGTCCAGTAGTGTTTCAGTACAAAAATAGTATGGTTCAGTACAAGGTGAACCATACTAAATTAAGAGCACATCGAACAAGTGAACCAAGAGGCTTCAACCCATGAATCACCCTATATTGAGTCAAATCAAGTGTTTTGACATAGTATGGAGCAGTTTGATACAAGTTGAGATTGGTACAGAGCAATTCGGTTTCTGCATCTAATCAAACCATTAAACCGTATCAGTTCTGAGATGGTTCAATATGGTTCTTAACAAACCGCTTGATTCGATATGGTTCGGCCATCTTTGATGATGCCATCATCTACCTTCTTTTCTTAAATACCATTGTTCATATGCTAATATTATTTTTGACTAAATATTTAAATTTTGAGAATGAATAATCTCGTGTGCTATCATTTATACTTGTGACAATATTTTGTAATCTACTAAAGCATCAAAAAATTACTCATCAAAAAATTACTAGCATTACACATTTCAACATACACATGAAACAATTGGCAATTATTAAATTGTTTGAAAGCAAAAGTGACATCATGAATTTAATTTATCATCATTAACCTTAC
The DNA here is from genome assembly GCA_900491605.1 of Calamus simplicifolius. Lineage (NCBI taxonomy): Eukaryota > Viridiplantae > Streptophyta > Magnoliopsida > Arecales > Arecaceae > Calamus > Calamus simplicifolius. The sequence goes on from UESW01004478.1 coordinate 636,931, forward strand.
ACTTAACACCAAACAAGAACTTTTGTCGATTTATACAGAAGATGAAACACCTACAGTAATTTAAGAACTTCACACACATCTATGCACATGTCCTGAATAGAGCAAAGTGGAAGAAGCAAATTCATATAGCCGACTCCATGTACTTGGGAAAAGGCTTAGATGAGTTGAGTTGAGTACACACATCCATGCACACATGCACAAGCACAAAGTCAACTTTTCTTGTCTTCATTTCTGCATCCATATTTCTTTTCATTCTCTTTCTATGCTTGAGTGTGATCCATATTTCTTTTTTCATTCTCTTTCTATGCTTAAGTGTGATCCATGAAACACTAATAACTAAAACATGACAAACAGCCACAAATCTTAAAACTCCTAACCTAGGTGATCATATTTTTGTCAAATTTTTGAGCTAGAAAGAGTAGAATCATATCAAAAAGATATTGAAAATACTGAAAGACTTCTAAACTGGAAAATTTTGAAAGATAACCTAAGGTTTCAAAACATGCTATCATTTTCAGTTTGGAGCCTAGATCAAATGTTATTTTGATATCTTTAGTGGTTTTTGCTAGAAATTTGACTGTACAAATAATCTTGGTACAAACAGTAATTAAAATATAAATAACTTAATAAAGAAACCCAAGGAATTAGAACCCAAGGCATTAATAAAGAATATTAAAAATGGCAGCTGTCTTATGATCCATCAAACTGACAATTTAAGTCTAACAGATAAATTGATGCTTATTACTGAAATAACTTATAAAATAAGAGAAATAATGAATCATATTCAGTAAGAATAACCATAAATTCACACATCATAGCAATACTCCTAATTCATGATATCTCAAAAGACTAACCATCTGTGAGAGGGAAGTACAGATTAAAATGTTTACACTGCAAAACTACCCTAATCCTTTATTGCAGCAAATTGGGAAGATAGCAGTTCTATTGACCACTGATGAACTTTGTTTTTTGCTTTAACCAATATGGCTTTAACGAAAGAAAACAATTGCTGTTTGCAAGATTTTATGCTTTTTCTAAAGCAATATTTACTTCAGAAAAATAGTGTCCGACTGCCTTCCTGTTATACCATATTAAGCACGGTAAAGTTAAAGATGATGATTCTCAGGGATTTCAATTACTGGGATGAGCATAAAAGTCTCATTTCTTTGAAAATAGGGAGCGACATCAATCATGTAGAGCAGTTAAAGGAAATCTTTAATTGCAGGTCATAAGAATCAAAAATTCATATCAAAGATTGACATATTTCATGCCAGCAACATGACATTGTTTGGAATGTAAGGCATGCATTAGGACACCAGCATTAACATGTATAAATGCCACATGCTGGTAAAACACTGGCATGATACATGCTATCAACCAGTACTTAAATCCAATGATTCTGGTAACATCATATGGTTTGTACCACCTGGTATGTACTACATGTACTGACCACATTGATGCAGAGTACTAGCCATGATGGCTAAACTGTGTGTTGAGACGGCACCCACACTGTGTTCCATGTTGCACCAACAAGCGACCAGTACAGGCAACCATGTTTTATAAATCTTTTTTTAATTCATGGTTCACTAATTATAATGTGATCAAAAAGTGGAATAAGTATATCACATAAGAATGGTCATTTGTTGCTGCTGGAATCAAGAATGATAACTGAATTATAGAACCAGGTTTCATAGATATTGTAATCAGAAGCATCTAATGCAGAGAGTTAACAACTATAACCACAAGTTGAAGAACAATGGCTATAACAGCCAAAGTTGCATGAAACCAATAGACTGTGTCCACCAGATTGAACTGCAACATATGCTTGAATGGTAAGCCATGCAACCTCATTGGCCACTTTTCTTGGACCAATGTGTCCCAATGGATGGGTAAGAGGAGCCCAACTCCTAAATTAGTTTTATATCACTATAACATGCAACTTTTAAGCAGGAAAAGTTGAAAATATGAGCACCTAAGATATGGACTCACCTGCACAACAAAAACATCTGGACGAGGAATCTTAATACAAAGAAACCAAATTAAAATAACAAACTGCATTGCAGCCTTAAGAAGAAGTGCCAACGCACTTGAAATCTTTGATAGTCCCAGTAGGTTTACTGACTTCTGAAAAGGGAGGAAAAATAAAACATGATATAAGTTGCTTAGAAAGAATTTGAAGGCTGTGCATGTGTACTTATGCACAAAAAAGGAGGAAGAAAACAAGGTAATGGTTTATGACTACACCATTTTGTGAAGATGGATTGACTGGTTCTCTCTTACAGCCATATGAGGATCACTACCTGCTCATTCTTGCCAGCAAACAGACAAAAGAAATTTACAGTGAAGATGATAGAACATTCTTAACAACATATTACTTTCTTATGGATATCGATCATTGGTCAATGAAAACAAAAAAGGTAAAGCAAGGAAGACAAGTATTGATGTAGCTATCTGCTGAAAGGGTTGGCCAAAACTAGCATATAGCACTTCTACAAGAAATATTCCATTTGTATATAGCAAATTGATTCAAAGCCTAATGCGGGTCAACATCTAAGTGAAACTCTAAATGTTTACATCTAAGTGAAACTCCAAGTGTTGAATGTGTGTGTGTGTGTGTGTGTGTGTGTGTGTGTGTGTGTGAGAGAGAGATGCAATTCACACTAAAACAAATTAATAAAATAGTTGAAAAATATATGCATGCATGCATCCGTATATGCATCTAACGAATACACACAATGCACGTTAAAACAAATTAATAAAAAAAAGTTAAAAATTATGAGATGAGCAATAAAATACAAGAATTAGATAAAATGTATAAACATTTTACCCAATTTTAAATTTTAAACAGTCCAATTAGTTGAGGATGTGGATAAGAAATGGCACAGAATTTTTTTGAAAAACCGGTAGAATCCATCTGATTTAGGATGTCTAGGAGAAACCATGGAAATGAATAATAGAGATCAACAAAATAAATCAAGGTGTATGTGGATCATATATTTAATTCTTAATTATATTTCCTCATAGATATTCATGAGAAAAGGAACTAAGGATATTTTAGTCACCAAATTTTGTAGACACAATCTAAAATGACATATTCTTCTCTGATTTAATAATATAGTGTAAATTTGCACAGATACATGCATGCATGCACACATACATATTACACTAGAAAGTGGATTACATCAGGGTATAAGTCATGCATTTTGCCAGTGAATGGATGCTGGATCAAAAGCTTAATGCAGATGTGCACTTGTGATTGAGAGGTTGGTTTCTGGCCAACCTGGCCTCTAAGGGCAGTAGAATTGGCAAATGTCTAACCAATTAAAACTCATGGCAGTGTTGAAACAGACCCACACGCATTAAACCTTGTAAATAAAGGGCACCAAGTTGACGGTTTGTGCTTGGCACTGTATGCCATGCTTTAATGGATAAAGAGTAGGAGCTTGTTTATTTTAATGATGAACAAGGGGAGCAGATCGTGGTGTGAATGTGAGAAATTTGATCTTTCTTTACCAAAAAGAAAGAAAGAAAGAAGGGAAGGAAGGAAACTGATCTCTCAAAAACTTGGAACTAAGACACAATTGGAAGAGGGTGTAACACTGAAATTCGGCTGAAATTTTAAGATGCCTGTTTTGAATGCTAAGGACAGGGTTAGGTCCACCAACAACCTTAGAAGTCTTTCTACTAGAGTTAAGCTTCTGATGGATCTTAACTTTAAACATCTCCCATGTCGAAAACTATTTTAGAAATTAGAATACCTCCTTTGTCAATTCACTGAAAATTACTTCATCTGCATAACCCATTACAAATGAAGAAAGTACTGCCACCAAAAAAGGTGATCATTCTACCACTCAGGATTTAGTTTTATGTGTCAACAGAAGCATTTTAATCAAGATTTTAAATGTTGGCAGGATGGGAAGCATCCCAACCATCCTGTCCGTGAGGGAAAACCGGATTAAGACAGAGGCAGGACAGCTAATCCCAACCCATACAGGAAAGAAGAATAAAGATGAAAGAAAGGAAGGAACAAAGGACAAAAAAACAGGAAGGAATGAAGAAGAAAAACGAAAGAAACAAAGAAAGGAAGAAAGGAAAGAAGGAAGAAGAAAAATAAAGACTAAGTAGAATAAAAAGGAAAAAAGAAAGAAATAAAGAAAGGAAAGAAATAAAAGGAGGGGGAGATATCAAGATGCTTTACTAGGATAGCCATCGGGATAGGGCAAGACAGCAGAGCATCCCATTCTGTAGGAAAAATAAGGCACCCCTGATCCAAAAGATTTAAAACGTTGACTTTAATACTAATGCTTGGTCATGTTTAGGTTTACATTTGCCATAAATCAACTTGACAGTCAGTAGAGAAGTTTTATGGAAGCTCATAAATACTATCAGCAGAGAAGTTCTATGGAAGTTCTAATACTAACTGCATGCTACTTCAAAAGATGTAAAAATTGACTTGGCCATGTTTCATGGAATCTGGTTACCTCGCACTTCAGAATTATCTTATAAGATGAAAAAAA
>UESW01004478.1:647968-764590 GCA_900491605.1 Calamus simplicifolius
AGCGAATATACAAATAAAGTATAAAAGGGTAAGAAAAGCCTGATAAGATTGCAGATGGTTGTGGCTTTGGCTTTCTTCCTTCTCCTCTTTAACTCCTCTTGAAGTATTGAATCAGGCCTCAGCAAGATTCTTGACCGTTTGAGAACTTTGGAGTTGAGATGAAGCTTTTTCTCCTTTTGTTGAATGTTGAAAATCCTTCGATTTGATCTTTGAAAAGCTTGTGGATTTTCTTTTGACTCTTGTGGATTGATGAGATGGAGCAGACGGAACTTCTCTTTGATTTCACTCCTTTTGAATCACTCTATTTCGAACTAGAAGATTTTTCTATGAAAGCTCTGTTTTTCCCTCTTTTTGAAAGATATTCTTTTCTCTCTTTTTGATTTTCTCTTCTCTTTTTGATTTGAAAAGAGCTCCTCTATTTATAGATTCTGCAAAATATATCCGTTAGAAACACAGAAAAATAGCCGTTATTTGAAAATCTTACCGTTGGAGCTGATGTGTCATCGTGAAAAATCGCGTCCAGATTTCGTGGAGTCGACTCGAGCTTTGTGGGAGTCGGCTCGCACAGTCCATTCCAGAAACGCCTAACTTTCAGGGGTCGACTCGCGATATGCGGGGAGTCGACTCGATAAGTGCTCAAAAATGAGCCTTTCTGCCGTCTGAGTCGAGTCGGCTCGCACAGTCTTGAGTCGGCTCGCGAAGGTTCAGGGGTCGACTCTTGAAAACTCAAGTGTCGACTCAGGACAACATTGAAAAACAGCTATTTGGGGAGTCGACTCGGAAACCCTTGAGTCGGCTCGGGAGCGATACAAAATCAGAAAAATGTTCTGATAGACTTTAAAACTCGTCCCAAATAAATTTAAATATTAATGTGACTTGAATACATTAAATATGTCATTAAGCATGATTCAAGACATGTTTCAAGAAATCATTGATTGATATAATGTGTAAAAATTCCTTTTTGAAATCTTCAATATAGAGTTTGAAACTTCTTTTTCAAATTGATTCAAAACTCAGTGAATTTAAACATTTAGAGTCCATTGCTTTCATTTTGAATAAGCTCAAGGTTTTTGATAAGTAAACTCATTGTTTCTATTAATATTCATGGCTTTTGGAAATCATCAAAATCAATAGAGTTGGGGCAATTATGTTTCAATAATTTCTCAACAATCTCCCCCTTTTTGATGATGACAAAAACATTGAGTATATGCATTGTAAAATTGAAAAATTTATGATACCCAAAATCAACTTTTGTGTTCATGGAAAGGCTCCCCCTCAATGAGGTAGCTCCCCCTATGAACCTCAATTTTATAATTCATTCAAAAAATTTTTAAATTCAAAAACTTAAGCAAATAAACCTTTTTCTTATTTAATTCTCTCCCCCTTATTTAATTAGGGCAATTAAAAGCATATAAGGTTAAACAAATCTCTTCCTCTTAAATATGATGATGCATATACGATTAAATCATATAAATCTCTCCCCCTTTTTTGTAATCAACAAAAAGGTTGAGATGCATCAGAGTATCAATTTGATTAAATTCATTCGAATTCATTCAGCATCTAAGTTATCAATTGAGTATTGAGATATTCAAAATTATATCAAATTAAACATAAGCATTCAAATATTCAAGGGTACTCATAATTGAAATGAACATAACTTTTCTCATTACTTCAAAAGTACATCAAATTACATCAAAATGTAACGCAATCTTAAATTCATCAAAGTTCAAATACAGTCATATTAAAGCAAAACTTCCTAGATACAATCTAGTAAGGAAGTCTAGAAATACAAACTATGATAAGTATCAAGATCATTTGACACGCTTGAAAACTATACTCTTTAAGTGTCCAATTACTTCCATGATATCATCCTTTTGTGATTTGTTAAAGTCATTCATAATTACTTGTATTTGATCAACTGCTGCATCAATATCTCTTCTTAACTGATGGTTCTATCAAGATACACATTGGATCCATCAGCTATCCTTGAAGTCTTTCAAATATGTTCTTAAGCTCAGCATTGAGTGAATCCACATGAGTACCAACAGAAAATGAAAGTAAGTCAAGTCTTGATATGATGTCTTCCTTTAATTCTCTAATATCTTCTCTCAGTTGACCAATTTCATCTTTCTTTGATTATCAAATTCTGCAAACATAGCTCTAAGTTGACATAACTGCTCATCTGAAAATTTCACAGAAGAAGATGAAGTCTGAGGTGGAGGAGAATAATGCATGCTAGGTCCGGCCTCAGACGGTCCAGCAACAGAAGGTCCAACCTCGACCTCAGCTCCAATGTCTTCAACTCTGTCCTCCTCAGCTCTAACATCTTCTTGACCTTTTCTTATCCAACTACCATTAACTTTCTTGAAGCCCATGCGGTGAATAGTGGCCAATGAATAGTAGTCAGTATGTCTCAAATTTCTTCTGGGCTCACTATCACTAATTTCAACCCTTGGCTTCTGAATAACTGAGTCAAGATCATGCCATAGGGAAGACAGGATTTCCTCTTACTCCCACAATCAGCTATATACCATAATATCATAATGGGTAAGTTGATTGGCTTGCCTGAAACTACAGCATCCATAACAAAGATATCCCTCTCAGACAAGTAGTCAAAACGGCCTGTCTTAGGGAAAAGAATCCTGCTGCAGATGTTATGAAGCAATCTCAAGTCCAGTGGCAGCTGATTGGCAAAGACTTCTTCAAATCCCTCAAAATTTCTATTCAATAGTCTTGTAAGGGCTGGTGACCTATCCTCTGGGTCAAAAGTGGAAGGTCCAGATAGGGGTAAGTCCAATAATTTAGAAAGAATGATGGCAGTGACATTCAACCAACTCCTCTCACAGTGCTGATCAAACCATTGTCCCCTCTAGTCAAATTTCTATAAAACTCTTTAACTAAAGCTGGGTATGTGGGACAGTCCAAGGAGCATATCTTTTCAAATCCCATTTCCTTTAACTGTGACCCAACAAGCAATCCCTCTCTCTCAAATAAATCAAAGTCAAACTTCCTTCCTGTAGTAATGACTCTACTCGCAAGGTGATCTACCTGAGGAGTAGTGGCAGTAGGAGCAGGTGAATCGTCCGAAGAGGAAGCAGACGAAGATTCCGGAGTCGGCTCGCGAGCGGGTCGACGCACGGTCTTCTTCCTTTTCATCCCGGCACGGCTACTACTAGCACCACGGGTTTTGGGGGCCATTGAATCAAGGTGGAATGATTGTTTAAGGATTTTGGAAGATTTTGGAAAGTTTGAAGGGTTTTGGAGGGTTTTGAGAGTGATTTGGAATGATTAGAATCGATCGATGGGTCGGCTCGTGCCCTAATAAAGCGATTTGGGACCACGTCGAGTCGACTCGCGCAAAGCGTAGAGTCGGCTCGGGTAAGTCACAGAGCACAGACTCGATCTCGAGTCGACTCGCTCAGAGAAGGGGTCGACTCCTGAGTTTCAGCAGAAACTCGAGTCGACTCCGATACTCTCGAGTCGGCTCCGAAACCATTTCAGAGTAAAAAATAAAAATTTTCAAAGTGTCTGAAATGAACCCGGATTTGATCTTTGAGTATGATTAAAATCATGGATTTTGATAGATCAAATTGATATGAGTTCTAGATAAAATTTCCTTAAGATTTTGAGAAATTGAAAGAACTCTAGATAAATTTCCTTAGGGGTTTCAAATCTATTCCAAAGGATCACAAATCCCTAACTCTCCTCTAAGATAACAAAATCTTTCTTCACTTAAAGGTTTTGTAAATATGTCAGCTAATTGTTCTTCAGTGTTAACATAATCAAGACAAATTTCATCATTAGCTACATGTTCTCTTATAAAATGATATCTAATTTCTATGTGTTTTGTCCTTGAGTGTTGAATTGGATTTTTAGTTAATTGATTGCACTAGTGTTATCACATCTTATGGGTGTTTTATCAAGTGTGATACCATAGTCTTCAAGTTGTCGCTTAATCCATAGGATTTGCGCACAGCAACTTCCAGCTGCTACATATTCAGCTTCAGTAGTTGATAATGCAACTGAATTTTGCTTTTTGCTAAACCATGAGATTAAGTTACTTCCTAAGAAATTGGCATGCACCACTTGTGCTTTTTCTATCTAACTTACATCCAGCATAATCAGAATCAGAATATGCAATTAGGTTTAATGTTGAGTCTCTAGAATACCATAAACCTACATTTTTTGTTCCATTAATATCTTAGTATTCTTTTAACAGCTATTAAATGTGATTCTTTAGGTTCAGATTGAAATCTAGCACATAAACATACTGAAAACATTATATCTGGTCTACTTGCAGTTAAATAAAGTAGGGATCCGATTATACCTCGATAATATTTTTGATCAACTTCTTACCTTCTTCATCTTTGTCCAGCTTGCATGAAGGACTCATTGGAGTTCCGAGGGGTTTCATTGTTTCCATACCAAACTTTTTGAGTAGTTCTCTTGTGTATTTGGTTTGGTTGATAAAGATTCCCTCTTTGCTTGTTTGATTTGGAGTCCAAGGAAGAAGTTGAGTTCTCCCATCATGCTCATCTCGAATTCTCCCTGCATCAACTTAGCAAATTCTTGACATAGAGATTGTTAGTAGCACCAAAAATAATGTCATCAACGTATATTTGTACTACAAGTAAATCTTTACTTTTCTTTTCAAAAATAAGTTTTATCAACATTTCCTCTTGTAAAATCATTTTCAATTAAGAATTTACTTAATCTATCATACCAAGCTCTAGGTGCTTGTTTCAAACCATATAAAGCTTTGTGCAATTTAAAAACGTGATTTGAAAATTCATGATCTTCAAAACCTGGTGGTTGTTCTACATAAACTTCTTCATTTATAAATCCATTTAAAAATGCACTTTTAACATCCATTTGAAATAAGTTAAAATTCATATGACATGCAAATGCAAGTAATAGTCTAATGGCTTCTAATCTAGCTACAGGTGCAAAGGTTTCATCAAAATCAATACCTTCCTTCTTGATTATATCCTTTTGCAACTAATCTAGCTTTGTTTCTAATTACTATGCCATTTTCATCTAGTTTATTTCTAAAAACCCATTTTGATCCTATAACTGAATGATTTTTAGGTCTTTCTACTAAGTCCATACATTATTTCTAGTAAATTGATTTAATTCTTCTTGCATTGCTAACATCCAATTATTATCTTTTTCAGCTTCTTCAATAGTTTTAGGTTCAATTTGTGATACAAATGCAAGATGATTACTAATATTTCTCATAGATGATCTAGTTCTTATTCCTTGAGATGGATCACCTATAATCAATTCCTTAGGATGACTATAAGCATATCTCCAATCTCTTGGAAGATCTATATCATTATGATTAGTATTAACATCATCACCTTATGTGAATCATTATCTTTAGCCTCTTGTTCATGATCTGAAGATACTTCAATATTAAGTTTTTCAAGATCTTTTTCAATTATGTTTGTATCTTCCTCATCATCAATCTTTTCAGAACCAGTTGCTAAAGATTCATCAAAAACTACATGAATGGATTCTTCAACTATTAAGGTTTTCTTGTTAAATACTCTATATGCTTTACTAGTTGTTGAATATCCTAGAAAAATTCCTTCATCAGATTTAGCATCAAATTTTCCTAAGTTGTTTTTACCATTATTATGAATGAAACATTTACATCCAAATGCATGAAAGTATTTTATATTGGTTTTCTTTCATTCCATAATTCATAAGGTGTTTTCTTTAATATTGGTCTTATTAAAGCTCTATTTAAGATGTAACATGCTGTGTTAATAGCTTCCGCCCAAAAATACTTTGGTAAGTTGCTTTCACATAGCATGGTACGGGCCATGTCTTCTAAGGTCCTATTTTTCTTTCAACTACACCATTTTGTTGTGGAGTCCTAGGGGCTGAAAAGTTATGATTAATTCCATTTTCAGAACAAAAACTTTCAAATAAGTGATTTTCAAATTCAGTTCCATGATCACTTCTTAGAGACACTATGGTAGTGTTTTTCTCATTTGTGACTTTCTTGAAGAATTTCAGGAATATCGAGAAAGTCTCATCTTTGTGAGCTAAAAACATTACCCAAGTATATCTAGAGTAATCATCTACAATCACTACCATATTTCTTTCCTCCTAGACTTGTGGTTCTAGTTGGTCCAAAAGGTCCATGTGAAGTAGCTCTAATGGCCTAGAAGTTGAAACAACATTTTTAGATTTGAAAGAACTTCTAGTTTGTTTTCCAAATTGACATGCATCACATATTTTGTTATTTTCAAAATCTATTTTAGGTAAACCTTTAACTAAATCCATTTAATTAGTTTTGAAATAAGGTGTGTGCTTGCATGACCTAATCTACGATGCCACAACCAACCAATTTCATTCATATTAGCATTATCAGCAATTAAGCAATGATTACTTTAGATAATTTGTCTAAGTCAACTAAGTAACATTGCCATGTCTATAACCAGTAAAAACAATGCTATTATCAATGGAATTAGATACTGTGCAAATAGAAGATTTAAATGAAACATTAAAGTTTTATCACATAATTGGCTTATACTAATTAAATTATGCTTTAAACCATCAACATAAAGTACATTATCAATAAATATGGATGGAGTTATGCGAACTTTACCAAGGCCCATAATTTGACCTTTACCATTATCGCCAAACGTAACAACTCCACCTTTCTTTTCTTCTAGGGTGATGAATTCTCTTTGTCACCCGTCATATGTCTTGAGCAGCCACTATCAAGATACCACTTTTTCTTTGATCTTTTGGCTACAAGACATTCCTGCAAATGATCAAACTTTATGTTTAGGTACCCAAGCTTTCTTGGGTCCTTCATGGTTAGTAGCAACAAAATTGTTCCTTTCGGAACCCATATTTTCTTTGCTTTAATATTTAACTTCTTGTTATTATTTAATGTTTTGCATTCAAATGATTTATGACCTTTTTCATTACATTTAAAACAAGTTATTACTTTGATTGGCTTTTACAAAAATATTTTAAAGATTTTTGTTTCCTAACGTATTATATCCTAATCCAGCTTTATCAAAAACAGCTTTTTGATTATCTAAAATCATGTTTAGTTTAGTTGAACTTAAGGTGAATTTCTCAACAATGTCTTTATATTTTTAACTTCTTTCTTAATGAATCATTTCTTTAACTTGCTGTTCTTTTTCTAAAGCTAAGGTTTCTAATTGATCTTTTAAATCTTTTGTTGAGTTTTTAGTTTCAGATTTCAACAAATCTATTTCTTGATTAAAGTTATCTCTTTCTTTGCTAAGTTCTTCTTTTTCATTAGTTAAGTTTTAACTTCTAAAGCTAATTCATTTTTACTTTTAGCTAAGTAATATTTCATTTTTCAAAAATTTATATTCTTTTTCAAAATTTAAAATCAATCATAAGTTCATTGAAAGCTCAAACATTTCATCAAAAGTGAATTCATCATTTGGTTTTCAGAACTTACCTCATTGTCGTTGTCGTCGTTGGCCATGAAAAATATTGGCAACTTCTTTTTGTTCTTCTTCTTCGAAAGAAGATTCATCAGACCAAGTTGCCATATGCTTTCTTCTTTTTCTTGTAGGCCTTTTTCAGCAAAGGACAATCATATCTAAAGTGCCCTGGTTTTTACACTCATAACATACTAAGGGCTCTTTCTCTTTTTCTTTCTCCTTATCCTTTTTCCTTCCTTTTCTCCATCAATTCTTGCTCCAAATTTCTTTTTATGGAAGGGCCTTTTTCTCATAAACTTTCTGAATTTTTTGGCCAAGAGAGCAGTTTCTCATCATCTTCATCATCTTTCACTGCTGCTCTCTTCCATTTCTGCAGCTTTGAGGGCAATGTTTTCTTTCTTTTTGTTTCCTCCTCAACATGCTGCTTCATTGTCAGCTCATGGGTCATAGGGATCCTAGAAGCTCCTCTAAAGGTAATGCATTGAGGTCCTTTGCTTCTTGGATGCAGTCACTTTTGCTTCCCATGATCTTGGTAGTGACCTAAGAATTTTGCGAACAAGTCAGCATTAGTATAAATTCTACCAAGACTCTTTAAACCATTCACAATATCAGTGAATCTAGTGAACATGCATGTGATGGTTTCAGTTTGTTCCATGTAAACAATTCATATTTATGAACCAAAATATTATTTTTGATTCTTTAACTTGGTTTGTTCCTTCATGGTATTTCCAACCTATCCCAAATTTCTTTTGCGGAATTACATGTTGAGATTCGGTTGAATTCATTTGATCTAAGGAACAATATAAAATGTTAATGGCTTTAGCATTAATTGAGCCATTCTTCCTATCATTATCATTCCAATCCCTTTCGGGCTTAGGAACAAGAATGCCATCAACTAAGTGTGTGGGTGTACTAGGTCCATTAATTATTACACCCCACAATTCATAATCAGAAGCTTGAATGAATATCCTCATTCTTGCTTTCCAATATGAATAGTTGGTTCCATTAAATAAAGGAGGTCTATTCGTAGAATGACCTTCAGCAAAACTGAACCACTTGTGTTGCCATTTGGATCTTTAGCTCTTGATCGTGAGATCAAATTCTAAATGAGCACTAGCTCTGATACCAATTGTTGGCCCAGATGGCAACCCAAGAGGGGGGGGGGTGAATTGGGTTCTTAAAAATTTAAGCTTTTTAACTTTAGTTAATTAGTTAGCAAGATGTGCAAGTGAGAGGCTAACTTAAATCAATACACAAGCAAATAAAGAGAGATAGAGAGAGAGAAAATATAGCACGGCAAACACAAGATAATTTTATAGTGGTTCGGTGCAATCCAACACCTACGTCCACTCCCAAGATTCACTTGGGTCCACACTATAATCTCTTCAGATTACAGCCGAGTTGTTTTACAAGCTCACAACTCAAACTTGTTGTTTTCCCGGGTGCACAACGAACCCAGCCGGTTTTACACGGGCTTACCAGCACAAAACCCTACACGTTGTTTTTCACGGGCTCACAACTAACCCAACACAAGCACTCCGGCTTGCAACGAGGTATAATAACCTCCACTGATTCAATCCACTGATTGAATCAGCAAACAACCAATAATAGCAGAGTTTAAATATTGAAATGCTCCCCTTGAGCGAATATACAAATAAAGTATAAAAGGGTAAGAAAAGCCTGATAAGATTGCAGATGGTTGTGGCTTTGGCTTTCTTCCTTCTCCTCTTTAACTCCTCTTGAAGTATTGAATCAGGCCTCAGCAAGATTCTTGACCGTTTGAAACTTTGGAGTTGAGATGAAGCTTTTTCTCCTTTTGTTGAATGTTGAAAATCCTTCGATTTGATCTTTGAAAAGCTTTTGGATTTTCTTTTGACTCTTGTGGATTGATGAGATTGAGCAGACGGAACTTCCTCTTTGATTTCACTCCTTTTGAATCACTCTATTTCGAACTAGAATATTTTTCTATGAAGCTCTGTTTTTCCCTCTTTTTGAAAGATATTCTTTTCTCTCTTTTTGATTTTTCTCTTCTCTTTTGATTTGAAAAGAGCTCCTCTATTTATAGATTCTGCAAAATATATCCGTTAGAAACAAGAAAAATAGCCGTTATTTAAAAATCTTACCGTTGGAGCTGATGTGTCATCGTGAAAAATCGCGTCCAGATTTCGTGGAGTCGGCTCGAGCTTTGTGGGAGTCGCTCGCACAGTCCATTCCAGAAACGCCTAACTTTCAGGGGTCGACTCGCGATATGCGGGGAGTCGACTCGATAAGTGCTAAAAAATGAGCCTTTCTGCCGTCTGAGTCGAGTCGGCTCGCACAGTCTTGAGTCGGCTCGCGAAGGTTCAGGGGTCGACTCTTGAAAACTCAAGTGTCGACTCAGGACAACATTGAAAAACAGCTATTTGGGGAGTCAACTCGGAAACCCTTGAGTCGGCTCGGGAGCGATACGAAAATCAGAAAATTGTTCTGATAGACTTTAAAACTTGTCCCAAATAAATTTAAATATTAATGTGACTTGAATACATTAAATATGTCATTAAGCATGGATTCAAGACATGTTTCAAGAAATCATTAATTGATATATAATGTGTAAAAATTCCTTTTTGAAATCTTCAATATAGAGTTTGAAACTTCTTTTTCAAATTGATTCAAAACCTCAGTGAATTTAAACATTTAGAGTCCATTGCTTTCATTTTGAATAAGCTCAAGGTTTTTTGATAAGTAAACTTATTGTTTCTATTAATATATTCATGACTTTTGGAAATCATCAAAATCAATAGAGTTGGGGCAATTATGTTTCAATAATTTCTCAACATCTTCCATAATAGCTGCACCAGTTATCCAGCGATTCACCCGCGGGAAATCTTCTCATAGAGAAGCTTATCACCATCATGCTTCACCTAAGCATCACCGTGAAGCTTTCAAGAGACTGCGGTCTCCTACCTTCTGCTCGAGCAGCCACTCCTCCCCTTACTCATCCTCTGAGCCATCTGGGAAGGACCCTAATCATGAGATGAAGGGACATCTGGATGAACAACACCGGCGGCCAAAGGAGTTCAATCAAAGGTTCAATAATCAGTCAGAGGCGGCCATCCTTGGCGGCCTTCCTAAACGGCCTCTTCCTCCACAACGGCCACAGCAGCCCCGAGGCTCCATGGAGGCCCAAGACTCCAATGCAGCCTCCAGATCATGGCAGCCCCAGTTTCCTCCATGGCAGCCTCCGGATCCCACGACGGCCTCTTCCTCCACGACGGCCCCTCAGCGGCTTCTGAGTCCCACGGTGGCCCGAGACTCCACGGCGGCTCCCAAGTCCATGGCGGCCCCCAGCCTCCACGACGGCTCCCAACCTCTCTCTCTCGATGGCCCGAGGCTCCACGGCGGCCCCCGATGTTCACAGAGGCCCCAGGTCCTCCACAGCAGCCGCGTTCCCCAACAGCCACGGTGGCCCAAGACTTCACAGCGGCCTCACTCTCTAGGCGGTCCCCGGCCTCTCTCCACAGTGACCAAACGAGTGCCAGTTTTGCAATTGCAAGGATAAGGCTCCCAGCCGTCTTACTCAACTCCTTTTCCCCCCAACTCTTGCTTCCACCTTGGCTGGGTAAGGTTTACATGCACACATAATTGAAGGAAGGTGGATTGCATGCACGAGGTTGTATGCATGCAATGGAAGTCTGTGCTATGGCTGCTGCATCTTAACGATCGTCTTCCAAAGCTATGTTCGTACCGACTCCTCCCACGGACATCGCCAGCTTTGGCCACCATCCCGGCCATGGTCGTTTGGCCAGATCCACAAAGTTATCAATCACTTCGAGGTTCTTCTTCAGTTGAGCCTCCAGTCCAATGTTCAGAAGCTTCTTGATGTCCCAGAACATATCAACATATCTCTAGAATACCATGGAGTTAAAGTCACCAAAAGCCTTGCTAAAGCATGTCTCGAACCCATCGGAGCCCAAGAGAGTGTCTACTCAGCACCGAACTCCACTTTGAAGATCCTTTCTTCGGTGGCACCACTTCTCGCCATCCCCTGTAAAGATTCCATCACCAAAAGGATCAGCAGTACAGATCTCACCGTGGGAAGGCTTGATCAGCCTTCTGAATTAACTCCCTGTAGAGAAGAAGGAAAAGAAAATGATGTCCACAACATGGAGAATGATCGCTGCAATGCTATGGAGAGAAAAGAGAAGGCGAGCAAGCCTAGTTTCAAAGTCAAGTCTAGCAGCTGGAGAGCCATAAAAGTGGCTGCGGTGCAGGATTTCTCCTTAAGGAGCTAAAGATTCAGCAAAGCCAGCTCACCAACCAACTTGATTCCCTAGGGGGCAGACCACCAGCGGGCGAAACGTTCAAGCCCGCAGAAGAAAAACAAGGGTGCTGCAAGAGCTAAGTATGCTGCACTTAAGACTTTTTCTTTCATTGATGCTTAAAAATGTCATGTAGATCGACTCTGTATCGGCATTCAAGACCAACCTCGTGTTAACGTCTCAAAAGCTTGATGTACCATCGGCACCCAAGACCGGCTCCGCGTCGGCAACTAAGATCGGCTCCGCATCGGCACCAAAGACCGGCTCTGCGTCGGCAACTAAGACCGGCTCCGCATCGGCACCAAAGACCAGCTCCGCACTGGCACCAAAGACCGACTCCGCATCGGCAGTGAAGACCGGCTCCGTGTCGGCAGTAAAGACCGGCTCCGCATCGGCACCAAAGACCAGCTCCATGTCGGCACCAAAGACCGACTCCGCGTCGGCAGTGAAGACCGGCTCCGCATCGGCAGTAAAGACCGGCTCTGCACCGGCACCAAAGACCGACTCCGCGTCGGCAGTGAAGACCGGCTCCGCATCGGCAGTAAAGACCGGCTCTGCACCGGCACCAAAGATCGACTCCGTGTCGGCAGTAAAGACCGGCTCCGCGTCGGCACCAAAGATCGGCTCCGCGTCGGCAGTAAAGATCGGCTCTGCACCGGCACCAAAGACCGACTCCGTGTCGGCAGTGAAGACCGGCTCCGCATCGGCACCAAAGACCGGCTCCACGTCGGCACCAAAGATCGGCTCCGCATCGGCAGTAAAGACCGGCTCCGCGTCGGCACCAAAGACCGGCTCCGCGTCGGCACCAAAGATCGGCTCCGCATCGGCAGTAAAGACCGACTCTGCGTCTACACCAAAGACCGGCTCCGCGTCGGCAGTAAAGACCGGCTCCGCACCGGCACCAAAGACCGACTCCACATCGGCAGTGAAGACCAGCTTCGCATCGGCACCAAAGACCGGCTCCGCATCGACAGTAAAGACCGGCTCCGTGTCGGCACCAAAGACCAGCTCTGTGTCGGCACTAAAGACCGGCTCCGCACCGGCACTAAAGACCGACTCCGCATCGGCAGTGAAGACTGGCTCCGCATCGGCACCAAAGATCGGCTCCGCGTCGGCACCAAAGACCGGCTCTACGTCGGCAGTGAAGACCGGCTCCGCATCGGCACCAAAGACTGGCTCCGCGTCGGCACCAAAGACCGGCTCCACGTTGGCAGTAAAGACCGGCTCCGCATCGGCACCAAAGACCGGCTTCGTGTCTGTACCAAAGACCGGCTCCGCATCGACAATAAAGACCGGCCCTGCGTCGGCACCAGAGACCGGCTCCGCGTCGGCAGTAAAGACCGGCTCCGCGTCGGCATCAAAGCATGACTCCACGTCGGCATCAAAGCATGACTCCGCGTCGGCACTCAAGCCCGACTCCGCATCGGCACTCAAGCCCGAGTCTCCCCTCGGCACTCAAGCCCGGCTCCGCGTCGGCACTCAAGCTCGGCACCTAAAGCCCGATGTACCATCGGTACTAGAGCTCGACTTCGGTCAGCACTCAAAGACCGATATACTATCGGCACTCAAGCCCGAGGCCAGCTCGGTACCAAAAACCAAAAACTAACTCTAGCGTTGGCAACAAAGATCGTCGGCATAAGGGAAAAGGCACCTGACGACTCTCCAACTATCAGGTCACCCTTCGGGGTTAAAAGGAACCCAACGACTTCAGCAACTCTCGGGTCACTCTTCGGGGTTCAAAAGGCTCTCGACAGCCTCAACTCTGCTTCAGTAGCTTTATCACATCCTCAACGACTTCACAACGGCTCTAACTCTGCCTCAATGGCCAATGACCAATCGAGTAAGACCTTTATCTAAATTATGTACCAGCAACATATTACTGGTCACCTTTGGCCATCAAGAAGCCCCAAGACAACTCAGTTTGGGAGAGGCCAACTCCCCAGCTCACAGTTGAGGGGCACCCACTTTCAAATTTTATGACAAGTAGAAGACCCAAAGTCAACTCACAGTTAGGAGAAACCAACTCCCCAACTCATAGTTGATGGGCATCCGCTTCCGGGCTTTGCATAGGGAGAGAATTACTGGCTGCCAGTCAAGGATAACCCACTTACCCTCAAACTTTGCTTAAAAGTTTTTTGAACAGGCAAAAAGCATGGTTCCAAAGAGCATGAAGATGTCTACACAAGACAGCGCCAAAGGAAAAGGGTTTCCCCACCTAGGAGGAATCATAGTTGAAGTTGATAGGAAAGGGTAGATGCGAAGGTAAAAAGTCCTACACTCCTTTCGCTTAGCTAACGCAGGGCACACAAGCTTAGGAGTGTGGGGGGCATTTGATGGGGCCGGTTGACCCATGGGCAATAAAGACAGCAATTTTTGGATGGCATCCTATCGAGACGGCCATCCTCAGCGGCCTTCCCGAACGGCTTAATTCCTAGGCGGCCTCGCTACTTTACTCGGCTTTCTTTTGAAGGATGCAATGGATATTTAATTCCATCCACGATTATCCAGGCATTTATTGCCTTATTCTCATTTATGGCTGCCACATTAGCCCTTTGGCATCGGCCTCAACAGCGTCAGCGTCGGCGTCGGCCTCAACAGCGTCGGCCTCTTATCGACCTGCATCCACTTGCTAGGCATTTATTGCCTTATTCTCTCCCATATTTATAGCCTTTATGGCCTCAAAGGCCAGCATTTATTGCCTTATTCTCATTTATGGCTGCCACATTAGCCCCTTGGCTTCGGCCTCGCGTCCGCATCGGCATGCATCCACTTGCTAGGCATTTATTGCTTATTCTCTCCCATATTTATAGCCTTTATGGCCTCAAGGGCCACGATTATCCAGGCATTTATTGCCTTATTCTCATTTGGCATCGGTCTCAACAGCATCGGCGTCGGCGCGTCGATGTCGGCCTCAACAGTGTTGGCGTCGGCCTCAACATCGCCTGGCGTCGGCGTCGACCTCAACAGCGTCGGCGTCGGCCTCAACAGCGTCGGCCTCAACAGCGTTGGCGTCGGCATTCTGCCAATGTACATCCACTTGCTAGGCATTTATTGCCTTATTCTCTTCCATCTTTATGGCCTCAAAGGCCACGAGCATCCACTAGCTCTAAGGCATTTATAGCATTCTCTCGTATTTATGGCTGCCATGTTAGCCCCTTCGGCCTTGCTTTTTCATTCGGCCATGAACAGCTTCGGCCTTTTTCCATGCGGTCTCGGCCTCAGCCCCTTGGTCTATTCCGCTCAGCCGTAAACAGTGTTATGCACGTGAACAGTGTCACATGAATAGTGCCTTGCACGTGAATAGTGCCATAACTCCATAATTAATGCTCTACGAGGGAATGCGGCTTCAACTTTAAACGACATCTTCTATCCCAATGGTTGCACTTGGGGCCCACATGACTAACCTTATCACCCATTGCTGTTCACACAGAGCTTCCACGTGGCTTGCCAACCCGTTTCTCTTTTGCCAAGATCACGGGTGGTTACCGCTATATTATGAACCGTTGCCGATACTTATGGCACACGTTTAACAGCTGTAGCCGATCTTAACGGAAGATGTGATTCGGCTGTTATCAACGAAGGGTAAGAGGAACCTCCGAACAGGTATATAAGCCCAACCCCCAACGAGGGAGGAGGACTCAATCTCTACTCTTTCATTAAAAAATTCATGTTCTCTAGATCTTTCATTAAAAAATTCATGTTCTCTAGATCGCTGACTTGAGCGTCGGAGGGTCCCCGCCGGAACCACGACTTTTCTTGCAGGTTTCCGACTGAAGGAGGCGGTCCCCATCATTCCTGTCGCTTGACGCTCATCAAAAGTGACCCTTCTACATCCTCGAGACGGAGACCCCTCTACATCCTCGAAGGTCTGCAGAGATCCCAGCTCACCCGATGCTCCTCAAAAGTGATTTGGCGGCAACAGATTTGAACTGAGTTAAATTTTGATTCATCCTATACCACACCATACCATTCAACACCGAATGATATTATATCAAAAAATAAATATTTTATTTTAATATAAAAAACATGTCTTATCATAATATATCATATCAAACTGATAATGTGATATTGATTTACTGTTCTTAATCTTTACATTAGTATAAAGAATATGAAATTCATAATGTGTAATTACTCATGCAACTATAAAGCATGGAAAAGAGAAAAAAAAAATAAAAGACCATTTGATTTACCTTGATGCTAGTCTTTATGAGATCAGAAGGAACAAATTACTAATCTAGTTCTCCATCAAAGTAATTCTTATAGAAATACAGCTTCCCCAAGAAATATGCTAAGAATAAACCTTGCGTCATTGTAATCGTATGGCATGGACGAGTTTGGAAAAAAATTCAAAGACTCAAATACCAAATGGTTGGAGGCAAAGTTTTATGCCAGTTAGGTGTGGATAGGTTTCTTTCTGTCTGCATCCCACCGCTGATGTCTTTGGGTTGGGAGGCAACATGACTAGGCATGGACCACGGGTAGCACTCAAAGTTACCAAACCAACCGTGCAGCGCTCAAAGAGAACTGTGCCACAAACAACGCTTTTTTTTTTTTTTTTTTAAGTACAGTTGGTGATCGTATTAGTCTAGTATGCATCAATCCTAAGATATCAGAAATAGAATTTGTTTCAGCATAATGGGACAAGGGTCATCCTACTTTCAAATCCAAATTCCAGAATGACCAGTCACAAAGGTCGCCACCCAGGCAGGTTTTTCGGTAGATGGGTAGATCTGGGCTCTATGGATTGTTAACAATATCGGATCTTCAATAAATAATTTGTTACATAAAATTAAATATAAAAATATAAAAATACTTATCTGATCATAATAGTATTTACTTGATACGAAATTTATTATAATAGGATTAGACTTCGAAATTTATTATAATAGGATTAGACTTTGACAACCTTTTCTGTAAATAACTAGTTTCTCTCCCTTAACCTTATTCCGTAGATAACGATGGATTCTAGAGGACCGATTATTTATATATAACATTCTATCAAACACCAAATTAATGACTTTAATTCCATTTAATACCAGAATTAACGGCTTAATGTTAATGGCTTAAACTTTCGGACCATTAACATCTAAGTAGCCCTTCATCTTCTACATATGCGAAAACAATGGTGGCCCTTCACCTTTTGCATATTAGGCTAAATTTAGAAAAGAGCGACTCTTCATCTTCGTAACAATCTGGGACTCGCGCAAAATTAAATTTCATAATGTCATTTTTTATCATGATTAATTTTAACATACACATCTAAATTGCATACTCCCTTCCATATACTACGCAATATATCACGTTAGGTCACATAATTTATATATAACCTTTCATTACTATGCAACTTATCACGGTCACATAATTTATATATAAATAACTTAATGTCCACTTAATTGTCTTAAAGACACAGTAATTTTCTTATTCAAAACAGTAAGCATAAGGAACAAGAAATAATAAAGCCAAAAACGTATGTCATAACATCATCATAATCAATCTTCAATACATTCAAGACTCGTGTTCTTTAAATGTCTTTGATTGTAAACCTTTAGTTTAAGGATATGCAATTATAAGATCCGTTCTAATATGTTCAATGCACACCTTTTGTTTTTGGACCTCCTCTTGACAGTAAAGTACTTTAATTTCATATGTTTAGCACCTCTGAAATATTTATCATTTTTGGAGAAGAAACTACTGCAGAATTATCATAATAAATTTGCAGCGGCTTGGTAATGGTGTCGACAACCCCAAGTCATGAAACAAAGTTCCGTAGCCTAATGCGTGAATTATAGCTTCATAACAGGCTACAAACTCTGCTTCCTTCCATAGTGGATGAGGCAATGATAGTTGTTTAACACTTTTTCATGAAATTGCTACTCCTCCCAATAGGAACACATAGCCAAAAGTTGACTTTCTACTGTCAACACAACCAGCAAAATCTGAATCTGAATATCCAATCACTTCCAACTGATCAGACCTTCTAAATGTGAGCATATAATCTCTAGTTCCTTGAAGGTATCTTATCACTTTCTTTGCAGCTTTTCAATGATCAATACCAGGGTTACTCTGATATCGGCCCAATATCCTAACCGCGAAGTTGATATCTGGTCTTGTGCAAGTTTGCAAATACATCAAGCTATCCACAATAGAAGCATATAGAATAGATTCCATTTGCTTATGTTCCACATCATTCTTTGGATATTGCATAAGACTAAATTTATCTCCTTTTTGTATTGGGACAATACTTGCTGAACAGTTGTTCATATTAAAATTTTCAAGAATTTTCTCGATGTAAGCTTTCTGAGACAACCCTAACAATCCATGGATCTCTTTCTGAATATAGAAATTCCTATCACATAAGTTGCCTCTCCCATATCTTTCATCCCAAAATTTTTAGAGAGAAAATTTTTAGTCTCATACAAGATACATAAATCATTAGCAGGAAGCAAAATATCATGAACATACAGAACCAAAAATATAAACTTACTTCCATAAATCTTTCGATAAATGCACTAATCAATGATATTTTTATGAAAACCAAAAGATGTAATAGTATCGTTGAACTTAATATACCATTATCTGGAAACTTGTTTAAGTCCATATATTGATTTCTTAAGTTTACATATCATATGATCATTTTCTTCCATGGAAAAACCTTCAAGTTGATCCACATAAATTTCTTCCTCTATATCCCCATTAAGAAAGGCTGTTTTCACATCCATTTGATGTAACTCTAAATCATATTGAGCTACCAAAGCCATAATGATTCTTAATGAATATTTCTTTGAAACTGGTGAAAATGTCTCTTTATAATCAATGCCATCCTTCCGAGTATAACCCTTGGCGACAAGTCTAGCTTTAAAATGTTCGATATTGCCATTCAAGTCACGTTTGGTTTTAAAAACCTATTTACATCCAACTCGTTTAGAACCTTCTGGCAATTCGACAAGATCCCAGACATTGTTTTCAGCCATTGATTTTAATTCATCTTTTGTAGCATTAATCCATTTATCAGACTTATGACTGTTAATGGCTTGTGAAAATGAAACGAGATCTTCATAAATGCCACAATCAAAATCTGACTCTTGCAAATAAACCAAATAATCATTTGAAATAGTTGATTTTTTGTATCCTTACTGGTTTACCTAAAGCTATTCCACATGATTCAATTTTGTCAGCTACTGGTAAGTTAGGCTCTTCATGGGGTACTACTTCATTCAAACATTATTCATTATTGTTTTATTTTTGTAATTCTAGAACAATGTATGGAATGATTGTAGATTCAGGAACATTTACGGGTAATAAAACATTAACCCTTACTTCATTGATATTCACAATCTGTTTATCAGCACTCTCACTAACTTCATAATTCTCAATAAATTTGGCATTGCCTATCTCAATAATTCTAGAACTATGGTTTGGACAATAAAACCTATACCCTTTGGATTTCTCTAGGTAACTTATAAAGTAATCATTGACAGTTCGAGAATCCAATTTCTTTCATATGGACTATATACTCGTGCTTCTGCTGGACAACCCTAAACATGCAGGTGTCTTAAACTAGGTTTCCTTCCAGTCCATAACTCAAAAGAGTTTTAGAAACTGCCTTACTAGGAATCCTATTCAGTAAATATACGGTAGTTCTAAGGGCATATATCCACAAAGATTTTGGTAATAAGGAATTACTTATCATACTCCTAACCATATCCATTAATATTCTATTTGCCTTTCAGCCATACCATTTTGTTGAGGTGTGCCTAGCATAGTATACAGTGCACATATGTCATGTCTTTCGAAAAATTTTACAAATGGAACTGGATTTTACTCGATTCATTATACTTTCCATAATACTCACCACCTCTATCAGATCTTACTATTTTCACTTCTCTATCTAGTTGCCTTTCAACCTCTTTAGTAAATACCTCAAGAGCATTTACAGCTTGAGATTTTTCTTTAAGCAAATAGACATATCCATAACATGAAAAATCATCTATAAAGGTGATAAAGAACTTTCTTCACCAAAAGATGGAGTATCAAAAGGTCCACATATATCAGTGTGTATAATTTAAGAAGCTGAGTACTTTTGTAGCTCCTTTCTTGTTATGCTTGGTTTGCTTTTCCTTAATGCAATCCACACATAAATCAAAATCAGTAAAATCTAGATTTGGTAGAATCTCATTCTTACTAATCTTTGTAGTCTTTCTTTGGATACATGACCCAAATGTTTATGCCATAAGAAAGCTGAGTTGTCATTTGCCATACTACGCTTAATTCCAATATTTTGATGAACACACATCATAGATGCAGAAAAATTATCATCAAGTTTTAATTTATATAATTCATCTATAGAATTTCAGACCTAATAAAGGAATCATCTTTATTAAATAAACTGAAACATCCTTTTCCAATCTTAAAACTAAACTCATTAACATCAAGTTTCGAAGCAGAAACTAAATTTCAAGAAAATGAAGGAACATAGAGAATTTAGTAGATTCAGGTGATGCCCAGTATTTAAAGTAAGATGATAAGTCTCTATGCCTTCAATTGGGGTCTTCTCTCGATTCTCCATGAACAAGAAGTTCTCATTTGGGTTTATGCTCTGGATTGTAAGGAATCCCTGCATTACATTAGAAGCATGAGAAGTGGCACCAGAATCCAACCACCAAGTATTAGAAGGAACTTCAGATAAGTTTGATTCATAAATTGGAGAAGCATAATGAAAGATATCTTTCTTTTCGAACTAAGCTTTTGTTTCAGACAATCTTTCTGATAATGTCCTTCTTTCTCACAAAAGTGATATTTATCTTTCTTTCTTTCCTTCTTATCATTATCAGCAACCTGTGATACTTTAGTGGGTGCTTTCTTCTTAAATTTCTTGGATTTTGGTTTGATAAGTTTACCAGCTCCTTGACCCATTAGGTTTATTGAATGATCCCCTTGTGCTTTTAATCTCCTTTTTCTGAGTAAGCTTACTGGACAATTCATTAACATTCCATTTATCTTTAATAGTATTATAGTTAATTTGAAAAGGCCCATACTCTTGTGGTAATGAGTTCATAATGAATTGTACCAGAAAGGAGTCATCCACAGCTATTCCAAGGGTCTTAAGTCTAGCTGCAATATTAGTCATATCAAGGATATGTTGATGCATACTTTGCGACCCATCATATTTCATGGTCATGAGTTCAACCATAAGTGTTCCTGCAAGTGACTTATCAGCAGAACGAAAGTGCTCTTTCACAAGCTTAAGATTTCTTTAGCTGTTACACTTTCTGGAAGAGTAGACTTAATATTGTTGGCAATTGTCATTCGCATTGAACTTAGACATAATCTATTAGATCTGTCCCATGGTTTATGTTTTAACTTCTCTGCCTCACTGCTCGTATCCGTAATGTCAGTAGGTCTAATAGTGCCAAGTTAAGATCCAAGACACCTAAATAGAAATTGACTTGCTCACGCCATTCAGAGAAGTTTAAGCCATTAAAGATAGTAACAGTAGAAGCATGTGAATGTAGAGAAACAACTGCAAAATCATAAATGCTCAAATTTAGATAATTAAACACAAAATATATTATAGATTTTCTTTGGGTAAATACAACTATATATATATATATATACATCATTATCGTAATTAGGATGCTATTTAAACTTTAAAGAAATTAATAAATCTTATCAAATATATATATATTATCTTTTGATATCCATATTATATTTGATAAGAGAATATTAGATTGTCTCATTTAGGCTTGTTAGTTATAGAATATTAATTCATCTTTGGGCAAATTTAATTATTAACAACCAACAATCTTTATGATTAAAACAACAACATTTTATAATATTTCATAAATTATATGACTGAATATAACTAGTTTGGCCATTTTGGTGACTAACTAACTAATTTAATCTTGATGTCATATTATTAAAATTTTATAAACTATATGACTAAATATAAATTAGTTTGGCCACTTTGGTTACTAACTAACTAATTTAATCTTGATGTCATATTATTAAAATTTCATAAATTATATGACTAAATATAAATTAGTTTGGCACTTTGGTGACTAACTAACTAATTTAATCTTGATGTCATATTATTAAAATTTCATAAATTATATAACTAAATATAAATTAGTTTGGCCACTTTGGTGACTAATTAATTTAATCTTGATGTCATATAATAATACTAATATTATTAAAATTTCATAAATTATATGACTGAATATAAATTAGTTTGGCCACTTTGGTGATTAACTAACTAATTTAATCTTAATGTCATATAACTAAACAATAATACTAATATTATTAAAATTTAACATTCAAATTTTGATAATGACAAAATATAGTTAACATTACTGCATGCATCAGCCGACATCAACCATCATAGATTATCAATCTGCTTCAATCTATAAATATTAGTTTTGCCATACATGCTAGTATAATACAATGACTTTATCATGCATGCTATTAATTTGAAACAAGATCATCCGGGGTTCTCTTGGCGATGGACCTCTTCATGGAATAGATTAATGGCCAATAATACAACCAATCATAACTTAAAAGATTAAAAGTTTATCGTCAAATTTTTTGATGAAAATTAATCAATCATAATACCACTTGTTAGCAATATAGGATCTTCAACAAATAATTTATTTCATAAAATTAAATATAAAAATACTTACCTAATGCATAATTCATCATAATAGTATTTACCTGATGCAGAATTCATCATAATAGTATATAGACTTGAGACTTGAATCTGATTAGATTTTGATAGCCTCTTTTGCAAATAACTAGTTTCTCTCTCTTAACCTTATTCCTTTCGTAGCATATAACGATATATTCTTGCTAACTTAATCAGGTGGAGAGAAGACTAATTATTTATATATAACATTCAATTGATATTTTCATCAAACACCAAATTAATAACTTTAATTCTATTTAATATCAAATTAATGGCTTAATGTTAATGGCTTAAACTTTTGGACCATTAACATCCGTAGATGTCATAGAGAATAGGATTGGAAGGAACCTAGTTGCAAGAGTCCTGGCACAGCCAACGGATAACAGTAAAAGAGTCCCATCAAGGAAGAGGCTATGGGCATGAAGGATCTGAGTAGTATAGGTAATGCTCATCCAAGCTGCATAAAGCTCAACCATCGGAACAGAGGAGTCTAGGAGATCGAAGCCACCCACTGCCAGCATCACTCCATCCATCCCACGGATAATAAAAGCTGAGCTCGTGGATCTTCTCCGAACACTTCCATCAAAATTGATTTTGACAATCCCTAAAAGAGAGCTCCCAAGAGATAAAGACCATGTATCGATCCGCTGCTAAGGCAGTAGGGAAGCCCTAGTGGCCAAAACTATCAGAATCAAGAGCAGTGCAATGAGAGAGTATTCTACAACTAAAGATGTAGCTTTCCTCACTACCTTGTAGGAGGAAGCACTTTTGTCAGTGAAAATGAGCATATTCCTTGATAACCAAATCTGGGGCAGTAGCGGCCCAAATAGTGCACTGCTGCTGGGTACCTCTTCGAATGTCACACATGAAAGCAGACCGCCAGGAACCATTGCCACGTTCTCTAATGTAATATCCCATAATCTGCCAAATCTATCTCACTCTGGGACAGCTGAAGATGGCATGATCAGTAGCATAAAGGGCAAGTAGGTTGGATTGATAATCCCCTCTGAGATAATAGGGAGCAAGTAGGAAGACATTCCCATGTTAGCTTTCAGATAAAAAGCTGAATCCTAAGGTGGATTGAAAGCTTCCAAATCCAAGCAACATCCATCATATGCTGAGTCTGCGACCTATATATCTTCATAAGATCCCTAGTAGGGGCACTAGGAAGGCAAGATCTCATCCATAATCTGGTATCAGGTGTCTGCCCTAGAGTGAGTGGAATAGAGAGAATCCGAAGAGATAGTTCCTCCCCAAAAAATTGGGACATCGTAGGAGTGTGCCAATAGATGTGGTCTAAGAGATTAAGTCAGTAACTCGCATGCTGTTGGGAACATCAACACCGATAAAAGTAGCCAGAGTGAGAGTTAGAGATCAGCAATCCAAGTATTCTGAACAACATCTACCGAGGAGCCATCTTCAATCATCTATGAGATGTTGCTCAAGATCATTGGGGCATGCCTACAAACCTCCTTTCAGAAGAAAGAATATCCCTAAGAAGACTGAATGTAACATCCTGAAAATCTTGTAATTTATTGGTAATATTAATGGCATTTTTTTATTTGAAATGAAAGTCGGAGGGCTTTAATGAAGTATAGATGTGTTGGCCATTTGATAAATGTAAAATGAAGAAATTTATTGAGTAAATGAGTATATATTTGAGTACTAATGAGTTTGATTTAAGAAATTGAGAGATTTAAGTTTTAATAGGCTTAAATTATAAAAAAAAAATCAAGTTTAGTTTAAGTTTTATCCTGATGTTTTTAGTAATTAGAGTCAACTCTAATTGGAGTGGAGTCGACTCTGGCACGGTTTTGAACTTCCGGCACGCTTTAGAGTTGGCTCCTGTAGAAGGAGGAGTTGACTCTATTAGAAAAATAAAAGGTTAGCATTTCTGCCTCATATTAGAGCCGACTCTAATCTCTGCAGGAGCCGACTCTAATTTTTGCGGGAGCCAACTCTAAATCTGTTAGAGCCGACTAAGACAGCAGATTTCTTGGGTTAAATCTTGAGATTTTTCATATTTATTCCGTTTTAAGTCCGATTTGACACTACAATAAAATACTATTTTAACAACCCTTTTTTCCGACACTAAGGGAAAGCGTCGGGAATCACCGCGGTTTGCCGACGCTTTTAAAAAGCGTGGGCAAATATTTTAATGATGCTTATATAAGCATTGGCAGAAAAAATACTTTAACGATGCTTAAAACCATCGGGATTCATCACCCAGTTCTTTTAGGGTCCGACCGCCAAGATTTCTTCCCCGATCTTCTTCTCGGCCCAGAACTTCTCCCATCTTCCTCCCCTCCTGCCTCCGCCCAAATCCTCCCTCCCTTCCCCCAGAAAAAACAATCTTCAATCTCTTCCCACCAGCTTCAATCTTCTTCCCACTCCCTCTGCCCATATCCCACCTCCAGATCTTCTTCCCATCTCCCTCCATATCTTCTTCCCATCTCAACCCATATCCTCCCACACCCCCACCCCCCCCCCCCCCCCGCCGCCCCCCCCCCCCCCAACCACCAACCCTCCCCCCCAACCCCCACGCCAACCACTTCTCCTCGCCTTTGATATCTCTGCCCCTCCTCCCGATTTTCTATCTAAACTCATCATCCGATCCCATCCCATCCCATTGGCGAGAGAAGAGAAGAAAGAGCCAGCTGGAGGAGAGCCTGGCCCAAGGAAAACCCCTCAACAAGGAGCCAGATGACCGATGACGCTACCGATTTGCTTGGGGAGCAGGGCCTCGATGCGACCTTGGCGCTCGGCTTGCTCGTGAACTCGAGGCCGGCCTACTCTGGGGTCTCCCACAAGAACACACTCCAGGAATGCATCCAGAATGCCAAGCTTTAGCTTCAGAAGTCCGATCAGCCTTCTATCCATCCGGGAGCCTCTGTTACCTATATCGATCTATCGTTGACTTCTTAATGACTTGTTTTTTTGGTAAGCATCAGATCCATAAATTTTTTTCTTCTCTGAGTGTTTTTATGTTTCTTTTCATGTGCACTGGATTTGAAGTTTGGATGCTATTGATCGAGCTTTGGACTGACCAAGGTGTTCTTAGAAAATCGGATTCAGGTTTTGTTCTTATCCTTTTGATTTGGTATTTTTTCTCAAAAGCTTCAGATCTCAAAAGGTTTCACTCTTATCATTTTTCTCGCTGTTCTTGGGGGGAAGAAACTGGATGGGGAGATCACGATGCTTTTTCTTGCTGTTCTTTGGGGGTGGGGGTGGGGGGGAGGGGTTGTTGTTTCTGGGTTGTTTGGGGGTGGGGGAACTGGGCGGGGGAGCGTGGGGGAGGCGTGGGGGGGGGGGGGGTGGAGGGTTGTGGGCTGTTGCAGTTTCTGGGTGGTTTTTAGGGGAGGGGGTGCGGGGCTGTTGCTGTTTCTGGACGGCTTTGTGTGGGGGGGGGGGGGGGGGGGGGGGTGCGGGGCTGTTGCTGTTTCTGGACGGCTTTGTGTGGGGGGGAGGGGGGGGGAGGAAACTATGCCGACGCTTTAACTTTGTGGGGGGGGGGGGGAAGGAAACTGTGCCGACGCTTTACGAGGGGGGGGGGTTTTAAAGCGTCGGGATTCTGCGCCTCCACTCCTTGTATCCCGGCGCTTTAAAGAGCATCGGGATGATATTTTTTGATGCTTTTTAGCGTCGGGAAATATTATTTTTAGCGTCAGGAAATAATAAATTTGTGGTAGTGTGAGTGTCATTTGAACCGTTGGATTTCTTAAATCGAGCTCTTCAAGTTAGTGGGATCTTTTCTTAAAAATATTATATAAAAGTATTGATTTAAATAAAAATAATAATCTAAGCTATAAATTGATTAAAAAAAATGCTATATCAGGGGCAAAATGGGAAAAGGCTTCGATGTCAATTGCTAATTGTACTAAGGGCAATTTGGAAAAGAAAATTTAAGGGCAAAATATTATGGTTATGAGTAAGCCACGTGTTTTTCAAAAAGCGTGTGTTAAGAGTGTTTGAGGGGAATTTGGCATGACTTAGCCTCTAAGTTATCCATGACTTGGTCCTAAAGTCACTAGAGAAAAAAGGGGAAAGGTGGGTTTAGCTAGAGGGAAAGAAAGAAAGAAAGAAAGAGAGAGAGAAAGAAAGAAAGAAAAGACAAGAAGAGGAAGAAGAAGAAAAGGAGAAAGAAAGAGAAAGGGAAAGGAAAGCTTGGGGTTTGTACTTGGGTTCAGGTAAGCTATAGCTTCCCTAGTCTTGCGTGACTTTAAATTTTCTTAAACTCTTATATTTTGAGGCAATAGTGAAAGTAATCTTGAGTAGAGAAAGGATGGAAGAAAATAATGAGAAATTAGAGATTAGATCATATATGCATGCATGGTTTCATGGGAAAACTTTGTGTGGAGGTAATCTTAATAGCTATCGTATCTGTATGTTGATGTAGGTCAAGAGGATTATTTCAGAGAGTTGGAATACCGAAGTTGAGTACCAGTTGAGGAGTAACCTACTAAGGTGAGTGGGTTTCTCATCTAGCAATGAGAAGTTAATTTGAGCTAGTATAATGAGATTAATACCTAGTTATGGTATGTTATGTTTAGTAGAGTATTATGTATATTTTAAATATGAGAAATGAGAACCTAGTATATGATATTCTGATACATGAGTTTTTAAATATAAAAAAATAAGCATGAGTTTTAAGCATAAAGAAATAAGCATGAGTTTTGAGCATAAAGATATAAGCATGAGTTTCGATAAAGGGATGGTTGATGCATATATGGTATATTTGCATAATAAAGCTTTACAAATGGCATATTTTGATGTATGTATCATACTGAGAACCAGGCAGCTATGGGGCTGATCACCCTTTAGACTGTGCTATAGGATGAGCATTGCACTTAGTATTGAGCCGGCACCTTCTTGCGATTCAATCGTACGATGAACTCCAAAATCAAGAGTAAGTGCACGCTTGACCAGGCCAGAGGAGTAGGTTGTAAGCAGCCCATGGGGGCATGAATCATAGCTCAGTGGAGCTGGTTATTATATATATAGCCCGTGGGGGCAAAGAGAAAATCCGAGGTTTTAGGGTTAAGAAACAAAGCACTTTACCGAGTGAACCACACAGGTAAGGGGTGCTATTTGTGCGGGAATCCTATTGCTAGTCACGCACCCAATGAGAGTATACTATAGGAGGGCGACTGTAGGATGGTACCTCAGAGGCATTACACACACAGCCCAGTGGTATGAGATTTAAAAGTATATTATGATTTAAAAAGGGTCAGTGGGCCAAGTAATTATCCCAAGAAGGAAAGTTACATGAGATGTCAGTGGACAGACAGATCCCAATGAGAATCTGGAATTTAATAAAGAAAGTCTGGGCTATAGGTAAAGAATGCATATCTTTATATTGCAAGACATGGGTTTATTTATATTGACGAGTTATCTTTCAGTGGAAAGTTATTATAGAGTATTTCAGCACTAGTATATTATTTGAAGAATAAGCTACATTTTACTTATCTGATATCATGTTAAAAATATGCTTTGACTTATACAAGCTATATAGTATCAGCATACGGTTGAAAATGTAAGGTTATGGTTCTCTATTTCTCTATGGTTAGATGGTTATTCAGTCACTGGGGCTTAGGTTTCACCCTTCTATGATTGATATTTACTTTCAGATCAGTGAGTATTTCTGCTAGGATCAAAGGATAAGCAGGACCAAACCCTTAGCTAGTGAAGCTTGCTTGGATGCAAGGATGTATAGATGATAGCCTTGTATATTGAGATAGTATGGGATGATATTTGTATATTTGCATATTTGTATGTGTACAGTGAGATGTGGTAATGTATCATACTTATTTGGATATGAATACAAGACTTATGTTTTGGAGAAAATTATGAGCATGATGTATGTACTTATGATTTTGATATCGATTGTGAATGTGACCTTGTAAACTGCCTGAGGATGTCATGAAAAATATTATCTAAGCAGGTTGATGCTTAGTGTTGATTTGAGTGATGTGCATATATAATTGAGCTAATAATAAAAATTTTTTAACAGAATGTGTTTTCGAGTATGTGCCACTTATGATAATTTATTGGGGTTCTCTAGCTCTTTATGGAGCGCTATATAAAGACTAGTAAAACTCTATCCAATTACCACAGGTATGCAGGTGTGCTATTGGTGGCCTCAGAGAGAAGGGGGAGCTGACACTAAAGATCCATAGACGTAGTCCATGTCCCATATCTAGCACGCATAAAGGAACTCCAAAAGCAATGCGGATCAAGAAGGAATCTCGTAGCGTGTTTAGCCATCATAGCTGCTCTCCTAACTATCAGAGACTATGTACCAAGGTCACCTTTGAACATTGGCAAGCAAACATGTTCCAAGCTAGCAGATAAATACCATGGCCGTCCTACATAGAGGCCCAGAGAAAATTCCTAAAGCATCTCTTTATCGTTCTCGGACAAATCGGGATAGTAGCATTGGATAGGAGATAAAGCGGAAGAGAAGTAAGAACTGAGCATA
The DNA here is from genome assembly GCA_900491605.1 of Calamus simplicifolius. Taxonomy (NCBI): domain Eukaryota; kingdom Viridiplantae; phylum Streptophyta; class Magnoliopsida; order Arecales; family Arecaceae; genus Calamus; species Calamus simplicifolius. The sequence goes on from UESW01004478.1 coordinate 676,865, forward strand.
GTAGGGTAATTCTCACCATCATTGATAGACCCATCGCCTGCCATCCATCAAGACAGTCACGAACTTGATGCTCTAGGTCAATGTAATCGCTGCTCCGTGGCCGTCTTTTCATGATAGGGATCCCGAAATAAGATAGCCGATCAATCTGAATAGTGATGCCTAGGGTACGAAGAATGGCCTCCCTAGTTCTGCCCTTTATCTTTGGATTAAAACAGACCATATACTTTTGAAGATTAACTTTCTGACCAGAGGCTTTATAGTAATGCTGAATAATGGAGGCATAAGTGATTGCATTGTAGACAGAAGCCTATAATTTTTTTATTATAATATAATTAAAGCATAATAATGAATAGTGCTGAATAATTAAAACATAATAATGAATATAATTTTTTATTATAATATATTTTTATTATTTTATGCTACATAATTATATTATAGTTATAATAATATTTTTCATACTATATTCATTGAATTACAAGATAATGAAATCATTATACTATAGCAATATTATAATGATATTTTAATATATTATATTATATTATTATAATCATATTTATTCTAATATTAAATATGACTGTTCTAATGGTTTAAACCTATAATATTTAAGTTTAATAAAATAACTTTCTAATATTCATAAATAGAGCTTTGCAGAATAGTTTCAAATTGAAGCTTTCTCAAGAAAAGCATTTGAAAGGTTTTGTTTTACCTTAAAAGTGCAAGCAAAGTGTAAGCATCTTAAAAATACTAAAAAGTTTGACACCACACATGACCCTACCGTTATAATAGTTAGCTTTTGCTTTTTCTCTTCTTCTCAAACTAGTATTATTTTGATGTTTACATCTAAGTTTACCATATGAAGGAAAGGCTCTTCCCCCACCTTTGAACTAGTGGGTAGGTCAGGTGAGCTAAGGCACTTCTTCTGTTCTTCAAATTCTTAACAGCATTCCTTGATCCACTCAAAATACTTGATGTTTCTCAGAACTTTAAAGAAATAAAGACATTTCTGAATCAAGATTGAAACATCCTAGCTTAGGACCACAGTATGCCTAGCTAAGCATTGTATTTCCTTCACCAACCTAAGAGTTGCCATCTCCAAGACAATCATATCTTCTCTAAGTTGGCCTCCGTTCCTCGCTGGCTATGAAGTCAAAAAATGTTCTAATATAAACATAGAAGTACATTTGCTTGAGTTAAGTTTTATCCAGTAATGCGATGGCCTTAAAATGTTAGCTTTCAAACTCTTGACAACATGTCGTTCACATAGGCCTCTATAGTTTTTCTTATCAAGTCCTTAAATCTATTGTTGATTAGTCTTTGTGGTCACTCCAACATTATTCGGTCTAAAAGGCATGACTTTATAACGATGCAACCTCTTTTTTGTGATGAAGTTTATTTTCTCCTCATCCGTCTCATGCATTCTATTCTAATTGTAGCTAGACAATACTTATATGGAGCTAAGCAATTCATGTCTATTTGTCAAATTGCCAAGCTAATCAATCTTAGGTAATAAAAAGTTGTCATTGAGGTCAGTTTTGTTAAGGTCCATAAAGTCAACATGCATCCCCTTTTTTTTGTCGCCTTTTTCATCTTGACTACATTGGCGAACCAATTTAGGTAGTTGACTTTTCTTACGAAACATGCATCCAGAAGCTTGTCTACTTCTTTATTCAAAGCTTGTTGCTGGTCTAGGAAACAATTTCTCTTCTTTTGCTAAATAATTTATGATTAGGGTCCAAATTAAGCCAATAGATGATAACATCTAAGTCTATGCCAAGCATTGCTATTCAGGCAAACACACTGTAATTGGCTTGAAGAAAATTAATGATTTGCTCCTAGACCTCACCTTGTAGAGGCGAACCGATATGAACAATTCTATTGTTATCTTCATCAAGAGATACAATATCCAGATTTTCCATAGGCTCATCTTGATGCCCCTTAGACTCATCCCTTATGTTTAAGCTTTTAGCGGACAATGCTTCCCTTAGTTTTGTACTTCTTGTCAGAGTTGCTATATAATACTTGTTGCTGCTGAAATCTGTCCTCCGATTTGGTCGCAATCGGGCTTCTGGATGAGCTCTGTTGACCCAATTATTGACTTTGATGATTAACAAAACTATTTGAGTATAACATTTGAAGTTACTAATGATTTTGGTTTAATTTTTAGTTTATGATATGTTCTATTAATCAAAATCATAAGATAAATTAAGTTCTAGTTCGAATCTAATGTCAAGGTAAGATTTCAGACATTAGAGTCGACACATGGAATTGCAGAGTCGACTCCGGAAAACGGCATGGACTTAGAGTCAACTCCAGGACTATTAGAGCCGACTCCAACAGAAAAGACAGAACGATGGTTTTTCCGGCCACGACTTAGAGTCGACTCCCGGACTGTTAAAGTCGACTCTAAAAGATTTTTGTGTCGACCCCATAAAAGTTAGAGACGACTCCAGTTCAAGCGATTTGGGGATTTTCGAACTAGAGCCGACTTCAGAAAAGTTAGAGCCGACTCCAGAATGTCAGACGTGACTCCAAAACTATCAGAACGACTCTAAACTTTATCTTTATCTTTTTAATCCCAACGGCTATTGCTATTTTTGGTTCTAATCCTTCTTACACTTGTTTCTAACGGATAGTTTTAAACTATTTATGGATTAATCGGGATCTATAAGAAGAGGGTTTGCTGCATCCGAAAAGAAGTGAGACAAAAAAAAAAAAGAATAGAGACAAATCTTTAAAATCCATCAGAAAAGAAAAGAGGGAAGATTCAAGAGGAAAGATCATACTGATTTCCCAAAAGAAAAGAGAGAGATTCCAAGCTTTCATAGCTTCACTTTGAAGAAATCTCAAGAAAAGAAGGAAGCTCTAGTTTTCTGATCTTCGGAGCTTCAAGAGCATTCTAAAGGAAGATCCATCCAAGAGAAGAGAAGAAGCAAGCCACCAAGATCTGCAAATCAGGCTTTGATTTCTATCTCTTTATTTTGTGTTCTATCATTGTATATTTGCTTATTGGAGGAGCTTTTATTTGTAAAAATGATTATTATTTGCTGGGTCAATCGAAGGATTGATTCCATTGAGGCTGTTAGTCTTGTGCAAGCAGTTTGCATGTGGTGTAAGGTTTTGTGCTGGTTAGCCTTGAAAACTAGCTGGGTTCGTTGTGCACCCAGGAAAATAACAAGTTCGAGTTGTGAGCTTGCAAAACAACTCTGCTGTAATCAGATTGATTATAGTGTGGACCCAAGAGATACTTGGGAGTGGACGTAGGTGTAGGTACACCGAACCATTATAAAATCTCCTGTGTTTGCCATGATTGTCTTATTTTCTTTAACTCTCTATTTGTGTATATTCTATTTTAATCTGTGCGAATCTAAGTTTTATTTCCGCTGGGGTTTATTTTTCAAAAGAGTTTAAATTTTTGAAAAACCCAATTCACCTCCTCTCTTGGGTTGCTATCTGGACCAACAATTGGTATCAGAGCTAGTGCTCATTTGATTTGATCTAACGATCAAGAGTCAAAGATCCACATGGCAACTCAAGCTGATTCATCTTTTTTCGAAGGTCAATCTACAAATAGACCACCCTTGTTTAATGGATTAAACTATGGTTATTGGAAGGCTAGAATGAAAATTTTCATTCAAGCACTTGACTATGATCTATGGAGCATTATAGTCAATGGACCACACACCCACTGCTAGAGTAAATGGCATGGAGATTCCTAAACTGAAAACGAAATGGGATGAACATGATAAAAAATTGGCACAACTTAATGCCAAGCAATGAATATTTTATACTGCTCATTAGATGCAAATGAATTCAATCGTATATCTATTTGCATTTCTGCTAAGGAAATCTGGGATAGACTTGAGGTTACCCATGAGGGAACAAATCAAGTCAAGGAATCCAAGATTAACATGCTAGTTCATAAGTATGAATTGTTTAAGATGGATGCATGTGAATCTATTACTGATATGTTTACAAGATTTACTGATATAGTTAATGGTTTAAAAAGCCTTGGTAAATCTTATGATAATTCTGATCTTGTGAGGAAGGTTTTACGTTCTTTGCCTAGGACTTGGAAAGCTAAAGTGACTGTAATACAAGAGGCAAAAGATCTAAGTACCCTACCCCTAGAAGAATTATTGGGATCCTTGATGACTTATGAGCTTCAAATTAAGCAACATGTTGATGATGATGAGTCAAAGAAGAAGAAGACTATGACTCTTAAGATTTCTGAATATATGGAAGAGCCTCATGAATCTGAAGATGAGGACATGGCACTCATCACAAGGAAATTTAAAAAATTCATGAGGAAGAAGTTTGAAAAGAAAAAGCCCTTTGGAAGAAAAGATGAGGACAAGGGCAAAGAAAAAGAAGTTATTTATTTGAATGTAAAAACCGGGTCATTTTAAATTGAATGCCCATAACTAAAGAAAGGCACCCGAAAATTCAAAAAGAAGGCAATGATGGTCACATAGAGTAATTCGGAAAGCTCAAGTTCTGAAGAGGAAGCAAAAAGTGAAATGGCCAATCTATGCTTCATGGCGGACAATGATGAGGTAAGTTCGAGTTTTCTAGATAATTTTACTTTCGATGAATTGCATAGTGCTTTTTATGAATTAATGGATAATTTTGCAAACTTAAGTTCAAAGAACAAAGATCTAAAAATCAAATGCAAAAACTATCCTTAGAAAATGAAAAGCATGTTGTAGAAAAAGAAGTTTTGATAAAAGAAAATGAAAGCTTGAAAAATGAGGTTGATAGACTTAAACCTATAGTTGATAAATTTACTTTAAGCTCTATCAAACTTAATATGATTTTGGACAATCAAAAAGCTGTCTTTGATAAAGCTGGATTGGGATATAATCCACTTAAAAAGCAAAAATCTTTGAAAAATATTTTTATACATGCTGAAAAATCATCAAATATTACTTGTTTTAAATGTGGAAACAAAGGACATAAATCTTATATGTGTAAATCTCCACATAATAAGAGAAGATGATTTGGGTTCCCAAAGGAACAATATTTAATGCATCTAACCATGAAGGACCCAAGAAGGCTTGGGTACCTAAAATTAAGACATGAATGTTTTGCAGGAGTGTCTTGCAGCCATCAGACTGAAAAGAAAATGGTACCTGGATAGTGGTTGCTCAAGACACATGACGGGTGACAAAGATCAATTCATCACCCTTGAATCAAAAAGAGGTGGAGTAGTTACTTTTGGTGATAATGGCAAGGCCATATCATGGGTATTGGTAAGATTCAAATTACTCCATCTACTCATATTGATAATGTTTTATATGTCGATGGACTTAAACATAATTTGATAAGTATTAGCCAACTGTGTGACAAAGGTTTCAAAGTTTCCTTTGAAGCTTCTGTTTGCACTTTACTAATCCCATTGATAACAGCATTATTCTTGTTGGTAAACGTTATGGCAATGTGTACTTAATTGATTTGAGTAATTTATCTCCAAGTAATCATTGCTTAGTTGCTAATAATGCTAAATGAATGAGATTGGTTGGCTATGGCACCGTAGATTAGGTCATGCAAGCACACACTTAATTTCTAAACTATTAAAAATGGATCTAGTTAAAGGTATTCCTAGCTTAAATTTTGAAAATAATCGAATATGTGATGCATGTCAATTTGGAAAGCAAACAAGAACTTCTTTCAAATCTAAAAATATTGTTTCAACTACTAGGCCACTAGAGCTACTTACACATGGACCTTTTTGGACCTACTAGAACCACAAGTCTAGGAGGAAAGAAATATGGTCTAGTGATAGTAGATGATTACTCTAGATTCACTTGGGTAATGTTTTTGGCTCACAAAGATGAGACTTTCTCAATATTCCTGAAATTCGTTAAGAAAGTCACAAATGAGAAAAACACTACCATAGTGTCTATTAGAAGTGATCATGGAACTGAATTTGAAAATCACTTATTTGAAAAATTCTGTTTTGAAAATGGCATACATCATAACTTTTCAGCACCTAGAACACCTCAACAAAATGGAGTTGTAGAAAGAAAGAATAGGACTTTAGAAGACATGGCCCGTACCATGCTATGTGAAAGCCAACTTCCAAAATATTTTTGGGCGGAAGCTATAAACACAGCATGTTACATCCTAAATAGAGCCCTGATTAGACCTATCCTTAAGAAGACTCCCTATGAACTATGGCATAATAGGAAACCAAATTTAGGTTATTTTCATGCATTTGGTTGTAAATGTTTTATTCATAACAATGGTAAGGATAATCTTGGGAAGTTTGATGCAAAGTCTGATGAAGGTATTTTCCTAGGATATTCTACATCTAGCAAGGCATATAGAGTATTTAATAAGAGAAGCTTAGTTGTAGAAGAATCCATTCATATAGTGTTTGATGAGTCTTTAGCATCAAGTTCAGATAAAATTGATGATGAGGAAGATACATCTTTGATTGAAAGAGGTATTGAAAAATTAAATGTATCTTCAGATCAAGAACCTGAAGCTAAGGATGATGACTCACCTAAGGATGATGGTATTGATATTGCTCATAATGATAAAGATCTACCTAGAGATTGGAGATATGCTTATGGTCATCCTAAGGACCTAATCATAGGTGATCCATCTCAAGGTGTAAGGACTAGATCATCAATGAGAAATATCAATAATCATCTTGCATTTGTATCTCATATAGAACCTAAAACTATAGAGGAAGCTGAGAAAGATAGTTATTGGATGTTAGCAATGCAGGAAGAGTTAAATCAATTCACTAGGAACCAAGTTTGGACCCTAGTAGACAGACCTAAAAATCACCCTATAATAGGATCTAAATGGGTTTTTAGAAATAAATTGGATGAAAATGGATTGGTAATTAGAAATAAGGCTAGATTAGTTGCAAAAGGATATAATCAGGAAGAAGGTATAGATTTTGATGAAACTTTTGCACCTGTTGCTAGATTAGAAGCCATTAGGCTACTACTTGCATTTGCATGTCATATGAATTTAACCTATTTCAAATGGATGTTAAAAGTGCATTTTTAAATGGTTTTATAAATGAGAAGTTTATGTTGAACAACCTCCTGGTTTTGAAGATCATGAATTTCCAAATCACGTTTTCAAATTGCACAAAGCACTTTATGGTTTAAAGCAAGCACCTAGAGCTTGGTATGATAGATTAAGTAAATTTTTAATTGAAAATAATTTTTCAGAGGAAATGTTGATAAAACCTTGTTTTTAAAAAGAAAGAAAAGATTTATTAATTATTCAAATTTATGTTGATGACATTATATTTGGTGCTACTAACAATCTCCTTTGCCAAGAATTTGCTAAGTTAATGCAGGAGAATTCGAGATGAGCATGATGGGAGAACTCAACTTCTTCCTTGGACTTCAAATCAAACAAGAGAAAGGGATTTTCATTAACCAAACAAAGTACACAAAGAAATACTCAAGAAGTTTGGTATGGAATCTGCTAAACCTCTTGGTACGCCAATGAGTCCTTCATGCAAGCTGGACAAGGATGAAGAAGGTAAGAAAGTAGATCAGAAGCATTACAGAGGTATGATCGGATCACTTCTTTACTTAACTGCAAGTAGGCCAGATATTATGTTTTCTGTTTGTCTATGTGCAAGATATCAATCTAATCCTAAGGAATCACATTTATTTGCTGTTAAAAGAATCTTTAGATACTTAAATGGAACTAAAAATGTAGGATTATGGTATTCTAGAGACTCAACCTTAAAATTGATTGCTTATTCTGATTCTGACTATGCTGGTTGTAAATTAGATAGAAAGAGTACAAGTGGGGCATGCCAACTTTTAGGAAGTAACTTAATCTCTTGGTTTAGCAAGAAGCAAAACTCGGTTGCATTATCCACTGCTGAGGCAGAGTATGTTGCAGCTGGAAGTTGCTGTGCTCAAATCCTTTGGATTAAGCGACAACTTGAAGATTATGGTATCACACTTGATAAAATTCCTATTAAATGTGATAATACTAGTGCCATTAATCTAACTAAGAATCCAATTCAACATTCAAGAACTAAACACATAGAAATTAGACATCACTTTATTAGAGAACATGTAACTAACAAAGATGTTTGTCTTGAATATGTTAATACTAATGATCAATTAGCTGATATTTTTACCAAACCTTTGAGTGAGGAACGATTTTGTTATCTTAGAGGAGAATTAGGAGTTTGTGACCTTTAGAATGATTTTCTGAAACTCTTAAGAACAACAACTATCTAGACTTCATTAATTTCTTGAAAATCCTCTATGTCCAATAAGGAAATTTATCTAGAAATTTGATTCATTGTTTCCCCAATTGATTTAGGAACACTTATCTAGAGTTTGATGATTAATTTGATTAGTTTCAGATCCTTGAAATTTATTTTTTTTACTGAAACTATTGTGGAGTCGACACCCTCAATTTTGGAGTCGACACCTTTTCTTTAGAGCTTCTGTTTGCTTATTAGAGCCGACTCCGGCTTCTGCAGAGCCGACTCTAATTCGAGCGCTGACTGATTTTTTGTTCGAGCCGACACCTCACTTTGGGAGTCGACTCTAAGTGAGAAATCGTCACTTTATTAGGGCAGAGTCGACACTTCTAACGACTCAACCCTTTTTCAATCCCTTTCAAATCCTTCTCCAAAGCACTCCAAACTTTTCCAAACTCTTCAAAATCCTTGATTCCAACTTCCATTGATCTCCAATGGCTCCCAAAAGGCGAGGATCCGTGTTTGGCGGCCGTTCCCACCGGGAGACGTTCGTTCGAAGAACCGAGAAGGAATCTTCTTCCAGTTCTTCGTCCTCCTTTCTTCCACTCCGGAAGCTTCTCCATCATCCTCCGTCGACTTGTTAGCTGGAAAGGTTATCACTACAGGAAGGAAGGTAGATTTTAACCTATTTGAATCGGAAGGTTTTTCAATAGGAAGTCAAATAAAAGAGATGGGTTGGGAAAAGATTTGCTCACTAGATGTTCCGACCTACCCTGCCCTCGTGAAAGAATTCTACAGTAATTTATGTAGAGGGGAAGGAGGTCTTGTGAGTTTTGTGTGTGAACCAAAGTGGTAATCACTACAGAGTCGCTAGGAAATCTTTTGGAGTTGCCCACTGTTGGTTTGACTGCATGTCAGCATGATGACAGAGGTGGAGCCCTATCAAGGATGCTTGGAAGAGAAGTTTCTGACTTTGAAGAGGTAATGGCAAATCAACTCAACCTGGAACTTCGATTACTTCATAATATTTGTGGGAGAATCCTATTTCCTAAGATTGGAAGATTTGAGTATGTCTCGGAGCGAGACATTCTTATGATGGACTGTATCATCACTGGTCAACCAGTAAATTTGGCCGGAATGATGATTGGTTATATGGCAGAGGCTGCTACAAAGAAAAGATCTACACTGCCATATGGTATGGTTCTTACACTAGTATTCAGAAGCCATGGAGTGAAGATAATGGAGAATGAACTGCAAAGGAATCTCAGATATACTGACTACTACAGCATCTCCACTATTCATAGAATGGGATTCAGGAAAGTAAATGGCCAGTGGCAAAGGAAAGGACAAGAAGCCAAACTGAGGAGGCCAGAGATGAGGATGTCCCTGGACCATCTACTGCTGGACCTTCAGAGGCTGGACCGAGCACTCATCCTTCACCTCCACATCAGTCAGCCTTGGTATCTGGAAGATTTTCAGAGGAGCAGCTTGATCAGCTCAGAGCCTTACTGACTGAGCATGATTCGGATATGAGAAGTGAAATGAAATTGATATCTGCTAAGCTTGACATGATAGTTTCCACTTTGGATAAATCAGTGAATGCCATGTCATCTGAGCTTCAAAAGATATTTGAAAGACTAGAAGGAATAGCAGATGGATCAAGAGTCTATTTAGATGCTACTGGTCAGTTGAAGAAAGATCTTGATATTGCTGTCGCTCAAGTTGAAGCTTGTCTTGAAAAATTTAAGAAAGACCAAAAAGATGAAATCATGGAAATGATTGGACATTTGAAGAAAATAGTTTACAAGCATGTTTGATTTTGATACCCTATCTTATCCTAGGTTGTATCTTAGGATTTCTTGCTTTCTTGCTTTGATAGCATGTATCTAGGAATTATATACTTGAATATGTTACTTTTCTAAGAATGTACTTGAATTGACACATGTAATGAATCTTGCATTGAAATACAATTATCCTTTTATTGCAAATTTGTCTATGAGATCCAATTACCATCTCTATGATTAAATGAACCAACAACCCCGCTCTGATAATTCACCTTATTGCTGATAACAAAAAAGGGGGAGAGAAAATTGTATATGCATAAAAGAAATAAGAATGAAAGAATATAAGGAGTATAAGATTTCAATCTTTTGGCATATCAAAAAGGGGGAGAGAAATTTTGAGATTTATAAATTCTAATCAATTTGTATCAATCGATTTCAGTTTATTTACATAGGGGGAGTTATTTAATGCAGGGGGAGCTTAATAATTTCCTACGTAAAGTTAAATCATCTTGATTGATGTTTATATAGGACTCATGTATCTTTTTTGATTCATTTGAAAATTGGCATCAAATTCTCTGTTAGGAAGTTTTAAAGCTTTAACAATGTCTATAATTCTTAATTCAAATGAATTTTTAATGCATATACTCAAAGTTTTTGTCATCATCAAAAAGGGAGAGATTGTTGACCCAATTGTTGATTTTGATGATTAACAAAACTATTTGAGTATAACATTTGAAGTTACTAATGATTTTGGTTTAATTTTTCAGTTTATGATATGTTCTATTAATCAAAATCATAAGATAAATTAAGTTCTAGTTCGAATCTAATGTCAAGGTAAGATTTCAGACATTAGAGTCGACACATGAATCGCAGAGTCGACTCCGAAAACGGCACGGACTTAGAGTCGACTCCGGGACTGTTAGAGCCGACTCCAACAGAAAAGACAGAACGATGGTTTTTCCGGCCATGACTTAGAGTCGACTCCCGGACTGTTAGAGTCGACTCCAGAAGATTTTTGTGTCGACCCCAGAAAAGTTAGAGACGACTCCAGTTCAAGCGATTTGGGGATTTTCGAACTAGAGCCGACTCCAGAAAAGTTAAGCCGACTCCAGAATGTCAGACGCGACTCCAGAACTGTCAGAACGACTCTAAACTTTATCTTTATCTTTTTAATCCCAATGGCTATTGCTATTTTTGGTTCTAATCCTTCTTACACTTGTTTCTAATGGATAGTTTTAAACTATTTATGGATTAATCGGGATCTATAAGAAGAGGGTTTGCTGCATCCGAAAAGAAGAGACAAAAAGAAAAGAATAGAGACAAATCTTTAAAATCCATCAGAAAAGAAAAGAGGGAAGATCGAGAGGAAAGATCATACTGATTCCCCAAAAGAAAAGAGAGAGATTCCAAGCTTTGCTTCACTTTGAAGAAATCTCAAGAAGAAGGAAGCCCTAGTTTTCTGATCTTCGAGCTTCAAGAGCATTCTAAGGAAGATCCTTCAAGAGAAGAGAAGAAGCAAGCCACCAAGATCTACAAATCAGGCTTTGATTCCTATCTTTTTATTTGTGTTCTATCATTGTATATTTGCTCATTGGAGGAGCTTTTGTTTGTAAAAAAATTATTATTTGCTGGGTCAATCTGGGATTGATTCCATTGATGCTGTTAGCCTTGTGCAAGCAGTTAGCTTGTGGTGTAAGGTTTTGTGCTGGTGAGCCTTGAAAACCAGCTGGGTTTGTTGTGCACCCAGGAAAACAACAAGTTCAGTTGTGAGCTTGCAAAACAACTCTGCTGTAATCAGATTGATTATAGTGTAGACCCAAGAGATACTTGGGAGTGGACGTAGGTGTAGGTACACCGAACCACTATAAAATCTCCTATGTTTGCCGTGATTGTCTCATTTTCTTTAACTCTCTATTTGTGCATATTCTATTTTAATCTGTGCGAATCTAAATTTTATTTCTGCTGGGGTTTATTTTTCAAAGAGTTTAAATTTTTGAAAAACCCAATTCATCCCCCCCCTCTTGGGTTGCTATCTGGACTAACAAGCTTTCTCCTGGGCGGACCTGCAAAACAGTCCTCACGTGAGAGGCATTGGGGGTGGCCTCCGCGGAAGACCCTCCGATGCTCAAGTCAGCGGGGATCAGCAATCAACAAATATGAGGAGAAGGCTCTCGCTAAGAGTCTCTCCAGGATGGCCTTTCGAGAGCTTTGAGCAGAGCGTTAATGGCGGAAAGGGGTGAGCAAGAGGTAGATGGAGAGTGGGCTAGTAAGAAAGTGCGCATACCTGAGAAGTCGGAAGATGGTTCTATTTACAGAGGATCACCTGATTCCTTGGGGGCATCGTGGGTCCGAAAGCCGTTAGGATTCGAATCCAGTTTGTTATGAGGTCAGTAAGATTCGTATCTTGTTAGTTAGAGGATCGATGGCTGGGAGAGCTGGTTGATGTCTTGAGATTCGGAGACGGTGTAGGCTCCAGGGCTCTAGGCCACTCTCGGGTATGATTTTTGTTTAATCTCTCCCACGCCGGATTTTGCAGAGGTGCTTGAGTGCTCGGGTCTGACCGAGGCATAAGGATAGCTCGGCTGGCGGGGCACGATGAATAGGAATAGCTCGGCGGAGGCCGAGAGATAGGGATAGCTCGGCTGAGGCCGAGAGATAGAAATAGCTCGGCTGAGGCCGACAGACAGGGATAGCTTGGCTGAGGCCGAGTGATAGGAATAGCTTGGCTGAGGCCGAAAGATGCTATAGCTCGACTGAGGCCAAGAGATGGGAATAGCTCGGCTGAGGCCGAGAGATGTCAATAGCTCGGTTGAGACCGAGAGATGTTATAGCTCAGCTGAGACCGAGAGACAGGGATAGCTCGGCTGAGACCGAAAGATGTGATCCGCACCTTGGGAATCCTTGGCTCGCCGAGGGGCTAAAGCGCCTTGATCCACTAAGGCTGATTCATCTCTAACGGGTATTGCACAACAAGTGGGAGTCAGGGCTGATCCTAACCCCTTACACGATTATTAATGCAACAATGATTTACCCCTCAACACATGCCCCCTACTCCCTAGTTCGAAGCGTAGGTTTGGGGGTAGGAAGTATAACTCCAGATGGCACGATCTGAATGGAGGGGTCTAGATTTGACAACCTGCGTAATGATGCCTAATTAATGTTGCGCGGCCGCCATGCCTTTACGGGACGAATCCGCCGTTTCTTTGGGGCAACGGTTGGGGGAAGCGCCACTTATCAAATCCCAATTTTCACAGCGCATGTGATGGCAGTTCCGGGTGTTTCGATCAAGACACCTTATCTTCTCTTGAGGTGGTTACCTTTGGGGAGAAACAAAGTCGTAACAGCGCCATTTCTGTTTGCAGCACTCTTTTGTTTCTTCTTGGAGAATCTTGTTCCCCTGTTTCCTTTGTAACCTCACTCGACATTTTTTCAAGGATACCTAATTTGAGGGAGTCTGGTAGACTTTCAAGGACATTCAATTAAGGGGGGGGGGGGGGGGGGGTCTGGCAGACTTTCGAGATCATTTACTTCGAAAGGGTCCGGCAGATCGGAGGGAGTCTAGTCCCAAAAAGGGAGCTCCTTGAACGCCTCAACATTATTAATGATCCTCTTCGACGAGGGACAAAACTCTTCGTTTCTCACGAGCACCCACTGAGGTAGCGACGCACGGCAAGTTTCCACGGGTTGAAATTAATGGCTCAAATCAATCGAAATATTCACCAGGAGCGGTTTAAATATGAATGAGGAGGATGCCTCTGTTAGTCATCTTTTAGCCGATCTCCCAAGAATTTATGGGTTCTGAGATGGCTTCTGAAGGTGAGAGGCGATCAACTGAGGCGCCAAGCACGGCGCTAATGGCCGTGGGGGTCCCAGGGGAGCCGCGTTATGGTAACCGTTGACGGGGAGGCCCTGGCGTCAATGTTCGCGGATCGCAAGCGGCTTCAGAGGGCGGCCGAATAATATCTGGCTTTCTATGAGGGAGGTCGAGCTCCTTCGTCGTGCCAACAGCTGGCTAGAGGGGAAGTAGCATCCCTTCGACGATAGATCGCCGAGTCAGCTCGGCGTGGGGAGGGCTCGGCGGCTCCCAGAGAAGATGATAAGCCCTAGTGAGGGCTTATGTATCTTTTTCTTTTTTTTTTGCCCTTTTTGTGATGAATGAAAAAGAGGATTTTGCAACTTTTGTTTGCTGTTATCTTCGAAACATTTGTTCTTTTCACTCGGTCTTGGCCGAAATTTTTAATAAGTGATGCACTTCGCTTTGGCCGAGGCTTTGAGGCTTTTAATAAGAAATGGAAATGCACTTCGGCTTTGGCCGAGGCTTTTAATAAGAAATGGAAACGCACTTCGGCTTTGGCGAGGCTTTTAATAAGTAACGCACTTTGGCTTTGGCCGAGGTTTTTATTCTTCGGCGCCGGCCGGGGCTTGTAAGCTGCCCGAATCCGATCGAAGTTTTCTTCGCTCTTGATCCGGCCGGGGCTTGTAAGCTGCCCAAATCCGACCAAGTTCTCTTCGCTCTTCGGTCCGACCGGGGCTTGTAAGCTGCCCGAATCCGATCGAAATTCCTTCACCATTTGGTCCGATCGGGGCTTGTAAGCTGCCCGAATCCGGTCAAAATTCCTTCACCATTTGGTCGGGGGGCTTGTAAGCTGCCCGAATCCGGTCGAAATTCCTTCACCATTTGGTCCCGGGCTTGTAAGCTGCCCGAATCCGGAACGAAGTTTTCTTCATTCTTTGGTCCGGCCGGGGCTTGTAAGCTGCCCGAATCCGACTGAAGTTTTCTTCGCTCTTCGATCCGGGGCTTGTAAGCTGCCGAATCGCCGAAGTTTCTTTACCATTTGGTCCGGCCGGAGCTTGTAAGCTGCCTGAATCCGGATGAAGTTTTCTTCGTTCTTTGGTCCGACGGGCTTGTAAGCTGCCCGAATCGGAAAAGTTTTGGAGATCACTTGGCCCCCAGCCGTACTGGGGGTGCTTGACCATACCGAGTCTTTGTTGAATAGGACTCGGCCCAGCCATGGTGCGGAGATATCGCTACTCAAGGAGATAGCTCGGTCATGCCGAGAATGGGTAAGTAACATCCATTTTTCTTATGACTTTTCAGAAAAAATGATTGCAGCGATCGAGCCGTGAATAATAGAGACAGGATGCTAATGCTGTAAATAGGGCGAGTCTATAGAAAGCGTACCCTACTGGTGGTATATACGGAGATTGTCCGAATTCCACGTCCGGAATAGATTTTCCTTCAGATCCTGGAGCTTGTAGGTGCCAGGTCGATGACTTCGCCACTTGATAGGGGCCTTCCCAGTTCGGAGACAACTTTCCTTGTTCTAATGGTTTGGAGACGGATGCTTTCGGAGGACGAGATCCGGGTGCGAAGGATTTTCCTTTGACTCTAGAGGCATGGTAGCGAGCCACTCTTTGCTGATATGCAGCTACCCTGATTTGAGCTTTCTTCTGATTTCTTCCACCAGGTCGAGATTGGTGCGGAGCTGCTCGTCGTTAGCTTCCTCCGAGTAGCTCTCCACCCGCGAAGAAGGAAGTCCTATCTCCATGGGGATGATGGCTTCCGTGCCGAAGGCCATCCGGAATGGGGTCTCGCCAGTGGGGATTCTCTGTGGTGCAGTAGGCCCATAGGACGTGGTGAAGTTCGTCCGCCCATCTGCCTCGGGCTCTGGCAAGTTGAGCCTTGATCCCTTGAAGCAGGGTCCGATTAGTCACCTCGGCTTCTCCATTGGCTTGCGGATGCCCTACCGATGCAAGGCGGTGGCAGATTCCATGCTCCTCGCAGAAACCTTGGAACTTTGGGTTGTCGAACTGCTTGCCATTATCGGTGATAATAGTATGTGGAGGCCAAAGCGACAAATAATGGATCTCCATACGAAGTCCCTGGCCCGAGCTTCGGTTATTTGGGCAACTGCCTCGGCCTCCACCTACTTGGTGAAGTAGTCGATGGCGACAAACAAGAACTTTCTCTGTCCAGTGGCGAGGGGAAAAGGGCCAAGAATATCCATCCCCCACTTAGCAAAGGGCCAAGCGGAGGAAATAGGGACCAAACTGGCGGAAGGGAGCCTCTGGATGTTGGAATGTCTCTGACAGGGTCGCCTGCTCGGACGAGATCGTCAGCATCCTTTTGCATGGTGGGCCAATAATACCCCTGGCGCAGCACTTGTGGCATAAGGACCGGCTCCCCAGATGGTTGCCGCAGATTCCCTCATGTACCTCCCAAAGAGCATAATCAGCTTCAGATGGGCGAAGGCACTTGAGTAGCGGCATGGAAAAGGATCGCTTATACAGCTGGTCGTCGATCAGCACATAGTGGGTTGCTTGCAATTTCAGCTTCCTTGCGGTCGGCTGGGAGCGACCCTTCTTTAAGATACTTCAATATGGGGTCGAACCAGGATGGTTCGGCCTCGACCTGCATCACTCGGTTAGCCTCCGCGATGCTAGGCTTTTCTAGAATCTCCAGGGGAAACTTCCGCTCGGAATCCATCGATTCCATAGTTGCTAGCCGAGACAATAGATCGGCGTGTGCATTCTCGGATCTTGGGACCTGTATAATTTCAAATTCAAGAAGTGGGAAAGTAAGTCCGCACCTGTTAGAGATACCGAATCATGTTCGGCTCCCGGGCCTCGAACTCCCCGCACGTGACCGGCTACCAATTGAGAGTCGGTAAAGGCATTCAGCTTCTTCACTTTAAGGTCATGGGCGATTCGGAGTCCAGCGAGCAGAGCTTCATATTCGGCTTCATTGTTGGAGGCTGGGAAGGAGAAGCGAATGCCGTACTCGAAGGTCGCCCCCTCTGGGCTGGTGAGGATTAAGCCAGCGCCGGAGCCATTGGCATTAGACGACCGTCAATGGAGCAGCCACAGGGCATCGATCTCGGGTGCTCAGAGGAGTCCGGAGTGGAGCCATCCTTTGGGATGGTACATTCAAGGAGGAAATCAGCTAGAACCTGTGCTTTGATGGCCGGACGAGGTTGGTATCGGATATCATGCTCGCTTAACTCGACGGCCCACTTAGCCATTCTCCTGATGTCTCCGGATGATGGACCACCGCCTTGATGGGTTGGTCGGTAAGGACCGTCACAGAATGTGCTGGAAATACGGTCGCATCCTCGAACCGACGTTACCAGGGCCAAAACCAACTTCTCGACCCGGGTGTACCTTGTCTCGGCATCCCGGAGCAGCTTGCTAACATAATAGATCGGTTTTTGGATCTTGTTCTCTTCTCTGACCAACACTAAGCCAACGGTGCCTTCTGAAACTGCCAAGTACAGAAATAACATTTCTCCTGGATTCGGACTGCTGAGGAGGGGTGGAGAGCCAAGATATCTCTTGAGGTCCTCGAACGATTTCTGACACTCGGGAGACCATTGAAATTCTTGGCTGATCGGAGAGCTTTAAAGAAAGGAAGGCATCTCTCGGCCGATCGAGCCATGAAGCGGTTGAGGGCCGCGATCCTTCCAGTCAAGTGCTGGACCTCTTTGACGGATGCTGGGGGTGCCATTTGCCGAAGGGCTTGAATCTTCTGCGGATTGGCCTCAATGCCCCACTGAGAAACCATGATGCCCAGAAACTTCCCAGAGTTGACACCGAAGGCGCACTTAGTTGGGTTGAGCTTCATCCGATATTTTCGGAGCGTTGCGAAGCTCTCAGAGAGATCCTTAATATGCTGGGATGCTTCTTTGCTTTTGACCAGCATGTCGTCAACATATACCTCCATTTTCGGCCGATTTGCTCCTTGAAGACCTTGTTAACCAGCCTCTGGTAAGTAGCACCTGCATTTTTTAGACCAAAAGGCATGACACAGTAACAATAAGTACCTCGGTCGGTTATGAAGGTGGTCTTTTCTTCATCCTTGGGTGCCATTCGGATTTGGTTGTAGCCGAATATGCGTCCATGAAGGTCAGCATCTGATGACCGAAAGTGGCATCTACAAGCTGGTCAATCCGAGGGAGAGGGAAGCTGTCCTTCGGGCATGCTTTATTAAGGTCGGTGAAGTCGATGCAAATCCGCATTTACCGTTCGACTTCTTCACCATGACAACATTGGACAGTCAGCTCGGATAATTTACCTCCCGAATGAAATTTGCCTCGATGAGCTTGTCAACTTCTTCCTCGATTGCCTTTTGTCGCTCGGGGTGAAGCTCCTTTTCTTCTGCTTCACGGGCCAGACATCTCATCCACATTAAGACAGTGGACGAGAACGTTTGGGCTGATTCCAGGCATATCAGAAGTGGACCAGGCGAGACATCAACATTCCTTCGGAGAAAGTCAATCAGCTTCAGCCGGGGTTTCCCTTTCAGCAGCGACCCGATCCTTATGGTTTGGTCGGACCAAGCTTCGTTCAGCGGTACCTCCTCCAGTCTTTGGCTGGTTCTCCTCGTTGCTCGGCAAAGTCCTCCCGAGCGTCCAGTCCATCAACCTTGGGCAGTTTGGATTGAAGACTAGTAACGAAGCACTGCCGAGCTACAGCTTGGTTTCCTCGAACTACTCCTACTCCCCATCCGGTAGGGAACTTCATTGCTAGATGCGGGATGGAGACAGCAGCTCCAAGGGACATCAGGCCGGGTCTCCCAAAGATTGCATTGTAGGGCGACGAAGCTTGGTCACCAAAAAATCTGTATGAACAATGGCAACGCAAGGCCAAGTTCCAGCGTGGACCGTCAAGGTCATGACCCCCTTTGGGGTAATACATCGCCGATGAACCCCATTAGAGTGGAGTCCACGGCTCAAGATTCTCCATGAGCAATTTCATCTTCACAAACACATCGAGATACAAAACATTGACAGAGCTCCCACTATCGATAAGGATTCGGTCTACATTATAATTGTTCAGATTGAGGGATACAACCAACACATTGTTATGCGGGAACTATATCTTTTGGAGGTCGCTGTCGGAGGAGAGCTCATTAGCCTGCGCTCTCTTTGGCGCTGAACCTTCTTCATCGTCCTGCCAGCTCGACGGACTACGACCGCCTCGATCACATTGATGTGGCCGGCGACGAAGGATTCAGGAGGAGGCTGCTGGGGCTCAGGCTGGCGGTCACCCCCGTTCCTTGGCTCGGGCGCTCTCCTGAATTGATCCAGCCTACCCCGCTGGATGAGCCTCTCGATTTCGTTCTTCAGCTGCCAACACTCCTCGGTGTCGTGGCCATGGTCCCGATGGTAGCGGCAATATTTGGTGGGGTCTCTCCGGGCCGCATTCCCTTGGAGAGGAGGTGGTCGAGGAGCTGACGCTCTATCTCCATGAGGATCTCCACCCTTCGGGCAGTGAGCGGGGTGAACCGGTTGAACCTCTAGGCGGGCTCCGGGTGCGGTTCCTTGGCGGCGATGGAGGAACCCTTTGGCGGCGAGGTGGGCTCGGTTGGTAGGCAGATCGGTGCTTGTCCGAGCTCTTGGACTCCTCTTCCTTGTCAGCTCGGTGCGGGTAGCTCTCCGTGATTCTTCGACTCTGGCGTACTTGTCCGCCAGGGCCATCATATCAGAGAGGTTCGGAGGGTAGCTGACCTCCAACGCCAGGTAAAAGTCACTCTCCTTCAACACTCCGCCTGCAAGGGCGAACATGGCACCTCATGATTAAGGTGGTCCACTTCCAGCATGGCCGTATTGAAACGGCCAAGATATTTCTTCAAGACTCCCCCTCTCTCTGCTTAACCTCAGAGAGGGAGTCAGACCTCCGGTGACGATGGCTGCTGACGAACTGGCTGATGAAGAGGTAGCTCAGCTCGTCAAATGAACCAATGGAACCTGGTTTTAAGGCATTAAACCAGGTTCGAGTGGACCCCCTGAGGGTGGAAGGGAAGGCACGACAGAGGATCGCATCTGATGCCCCGTGGAACATCATGATCGATCGGAAGCTGCTGAGGTGGTCGTTGGATCAGAGGATCCATGATAGGGCTCGATGGTGGGTAATTTGACATGGGAGGGAATCACTTCCTCATGATCTCCTTGAAGAAGGGAATGCCCTGCTCCCTTATGCTGGAGCGGATGGGCCTGCTTGGCGGCATCTAGCTCCTGGCGCATCTCCCGGAGTTGCCGGGATCTCCTCAGGCACAGTAGGAGGAGCTGGGCAAGAGAGAAATGAGATGGTGTCGAGTCGTGACGAGAGAACACCGGAGAGAGGATCGGGCCCGCCAAGATCGGGGAAGATCCTTGCCGTAGACCCCTTGGGGGTTGGCTCAGCTTCCTTAGGATGACGAAGGGGGTCTGCAACCCCATGCGGGCTGGAAGAAGAGATCGCTGGACGAGCGGGGGCCGCATTCTTCTCAGGAAGGTGCGGAGTAGGTGCAACTGGATGGGCTTTAAAGCGCCCCTGGATTACATGGGCCAGAGCTTGGACTTGCTGGACCAGTGAGGCAAACTGGTCCTGGGTCACTCGGGCCGTGGCGATGGAGTCTCAGCCAGCGGTGGCAGAGGCGCTATATTGCTCACCAGATCAGGTCTTTGGGAGGCGACATGATCCCGGGCTTCGGAGGTAGCCTTTCTTCGATTGGCCATGGGAGGAGTTCTCTTTAGATCGAGATCGGGCCCTTCCTCTAGCACCAATTTGTAGCTGCTGAAATCTGTCCTCCGACTCGGGCGCGATCGGGCTTCTAGATGGGCTCCCTCCTGGGCTGACCTGCAAAACAGTCCTCACGCGAGAGGCTTTGGGGTGGCCCTCCGTGGAAGACCCTCCGATGCTCAAGTCAGTGGGGATCAGTAATTAACAAATATGAGGAGAAGGCTCTCGCTAAGAGTCTCTCCAGGATGGCCTTTCAAGCTCTGAGCAGAGCGTTAATGACGGAAAGGGGTGAGCAAGAGGTAGATGGAGAGTGGGCAGTAAGCAAGTGCGCATACCCGAGAAGTCGGAAGACAGTTCTATTTATAGAGGATCACCTGATTCCTTGGGGGCGTCGTGGATCGAAAGCCGTTAGGATCGAATCCAGTTTGTTATGAGGTCAGTAAGATTCGTATCTTGTTAGTTAGAGGATCGACGGCTGGGAGAGCTGGTTGATGTCTTGAGATTCGGAGACGGTATAGGCTCCAGGGCTCTAGGCCACTCTCGGGTATGATTTTTGTTTAAACTCTCCGCGCCGGATTCCGCAGAGATACTTGAGTGCCCGGTCTGGCCGGGGCATAAGGATAGCTCGGCTAGTGGGGCACGGTGAATAGGAATAGCTCGGCGGAGGCCGAGAGACAGAGATAGCTCGGCTGAGGTCAAGAGATAGGGATAGCTCGGCTGAGGCCGAGAGACAGGGAAAGCGAGTTGTGGCCGACAGATAGGAATAGCTCGGGAGGCCGACAGACTAGGATAGCTCGGCTGAGGTCGAGATAGGAATAGCTCGACTGAGGCCGAAAGATGCTATCGCTCGACTGAGGCCAAGAGATGGGAATAGCTCGGCTGAGGCCGAGAGATGTTATAGCTCGGCTGAGACCGAGAGACAGGGATAGCTCGGCTGAGACCGAAAGATGTGATCCGCGCCTTGGAATCCTTGGCTCGTCGAGGGCTAAAATGCCTCGATCCACTAAGGCTGATTCATCTCTAACGGGTATTGCACAGCAAGTGAAAGTCAGGCTGATCCTAACCCCTTGCACGATTATTAATGCAATAACGATTTTACCCCTCAATAATACTTAAGTTGTGGCTTGATCATCTCTAAACTTACTCAAACAATGTTCAATGGAAGACTTCATCAAGAGATAATAGATTGATATGATTGTCCTCTTGGCATTTAGACTTGCCAACCTAAGATAGCATTATAGGTTGAAGAGACCTTAACGATAAGAAGTCTAATATTACTATCTTATAGCAAGGCTCCTCCTTGGCTTTCATAGTAGTCATTCTCTCAACTTATGCGGACTTTTTGTGAAGGCGATCAGAGTCTCCACTAGCTTTAATTTAATCGGTCTGCGCTGATGCCCATACTTTTTAATATTGTTTTCAGAACATTAATAGTGAAAAAAGAGAAAAGAAAAATAAAGACTGCAACAGCTTGGGGATGACTACGAAACATCTATCTGTTTTCGTTTTTGATAAAAAAATCTTTTTGTTTTTCATCCCGTTAAGTTATAGTTAACGAGATGAAAACAAAAATACCTGACCAAAAAAAATACCCACAGGATACCCATTAGCTGTTTACATAAAAAATAAAATTTTTTATTAACTTTTAAAAAATATTAATAAAATTTTAACTTTGATGTTCAGTGATGGCATGAAAGAGAGAACAAAACATTCAAACGTTTTTTACTAAATTTTTTTAGTATATATATTTTATTTATTTAAATTTTTTATATATTAATATAGTAATATATATAATTTAAATATATTATATTAAAGCTAAAAACGAGGA
Organism: Calamus simplicifolius; assembly: GCA_900491605.1. Lineage (NCBI taxonomy): Eukaryota > Viridiplantae > Streptophyta > Magnoliopsida > Arecales > Arecaceae > Calamus > Calamus simplicifolius. Next base: position 699,174 of record UESW01004478.1, read on the forward strand.
TAGAGAAGAAGATACCGAGGACCGTTTATCCATTTAGCTATTTACCCATTTATTCTGTTTTCATAATTTTTGAGCCGTTAGAAACGGTACCAATCAGATAAATATCAGACGAAAAAAATGTTTCTCTCTAAAGAAAAAAACGAATAAAGGGTTCAATTACCATACTTTTTAATATTGTTTTCAGAAATTGAACAGCATTGCCTTACCTAATGTCCTTAATCTCTTAAATTTTTCATTTTATACGATAAAATGAAATGATGGGATACTTCCTTCTACAGATATCAAGAGATTCCCATGTCTATAATAAATTTTCGGTGCTTTCCAATAAGTTCATGGGTTGTTATTTGTGTTCGAAGACAAATGAAAGATGATTGTTTTAGAAGTATACATGTGTTTGTGCCTACTTTTGATAGTCATATGCAGTCAACTTTCTACTCGCTCAATGCGGAGTCTTTCTGGTTCAAAAGAAGCTCAACAAAATTCAATTCAAGGAAAAGTAAGGATTAACAAAGTGACGAAGATAGAATAAAATCATCCAGGGTTCTACCCACACTGGAATGTAATTTTCTTTGACCCTAGCAGCTGGTAAAAATAAAAGTTCTTGTTGATTAATGATGCGTGATCAATGCTGATTGTTAGGTCTGAATTATTTATTGTTCACTGATCAGCTTTTCCATTAGAAGAGAATACCGCATTAAAATAAGACCACTCGTTGGTATCAAGAACAGAGGCGTATCAAATGAAAATCGTAGGAGACTTCCTGGTCTCAAAGGAGAACAAAAGAACAAAGTCTCTAAGGCAATAAAAAGGCATAACGAAAGTTCATCCATGAGAACGGCGTCCTACCCAATAGGAGGTGTTTATGATTCCAGGCAATAAAAAGGCATAATGAAAGTTCATGCCATGAGAACGGCGTCCTACCCAATAGGAGGTGTTTTATGATTCCATTGATGGAGAAGGAAACATCCCTTTCATGATGTGTGACTTGACTCCACTTGGTCAGAAATTATATTCTAGTCATCAAAGATGTCATGTTTGTGGGTTTGAGCGCATGCCAAGATTTGTGATCGCCCCATGTCTATAATACAGTATTGGTATGCTTAGTATACCATCAGCTCAGCATACCAAGATTTACTGCATAACCATGCTGATTTGATTCAGTGCCAACATGATACAATACGTAGTTTAAAATAATCAGTATCGGTACGATATATATATATATGTATATGATTATATATATATATATATATATATATATATATATATGTATATATATATAGATATATAATAATATATGTATATATATTATAGTATATATATAGGTATATATATGTATATATATATATGTATACATATATGTAATGTATATATATAGTATATATATGTATATGTATATATATATGTATACATATATGTTATATGTATATATATGTATACATATATGTATATGTATATATAATGTATGTATATAGATACATATAGATACATATACATACATATATATAGATAGATACATATACATAGATATGTATATATATATATACACATATGTATATGATATATATATACACATATGTATATGTATATATATATATAACATATGTATATGTATAATAATATACATATGAGTATAGAGATACATATAGATACATATACATATATATATAATATAGATATATAGATACATATATATATAGATATATAATATAGATATATATATAACATAATATATATACATATATATATAGATATATACAGATATATATATATACAATATATACATACATATATATACAGACACACACCACATATATATATATAGACACACACAACACACACATATATATACACACATATACATACATACATACATACATACATATATATATATACATACATACATACATACATACATATACATACATACATACATATATACATACATACATATATATACATACATACATACATACATGTATGTATATATATACATATATGTATATATATATACATATATGTATAATACATATATATATATATAATATATATATATACATATATGTATATATATACATACATACATACATACATACATCGCATATATGTATGTATGTATATATACATAGGCATATATAAATGAACAAAAGATTCTAATGTGCATATAGCCATCTTGAATGGCTTCCAACCAAAGAGCCACCACATACATACATAGCCATATATAAAATGAACAAAAGATTCTAATGTGCATAGCCCATCTTGAATGGCTTCCAACCAAAGAGCCACCCATTCCGCAATGCTATTTGAAAGGATTTAGTTAAAGTACTTTTTATATAATTCTTTTTGATGATTGGGCTTCAATCATGTCCGTTTAATACTTTATTTAATATTTTCAATCTTTTATGCCACCTTCTTATGCCCTTAGACTTCATTTTATTTATGGTACCATCCAAGTATTGGTGAAAGCATTATTAAAAAGATATATTTAAAAATATATCACCTACAATCTAGATAGTATAATTTATTCTTACTAAACATTATGTGGCTTCTTTGGTGTTTGTTAAATTTGTAAATTTGGTTGCCAAAAAATTTTAGGATACACAAAATGCTATTAAAAGAGCGCAACTCATTTAAATTGAGTACCATGGATGGGAGATTGTGTCTAACCTAATTCCCTTGGTTCGACATTAAGCTGCAACAGAAGTGCATCATGGAATATCACAGTAATAGGCAGGTTATTTTGTTTTCTAGTAACAAAGAAAATCTCCTTTGCTAAGTCAAATTAGCAATAACATTCTATAACTAATAAATAATTTTCATTCCTTACACTATATTTGAGAGTTAGAGTAGAAAAGAAAAGAAAGGGTATGAAGGTAGATAAGGTGAGGTTAAAAACATATATATATAGGAGGAAAAGAGGATTTTGTATCTTACTCTTATTTGTTTAAATAAAAAAAGTAAATTAAACTCCGGCAAACCAAGCAATTCAAGGGTTAAAAATTATTGCTATTAAAAGGTTTAAGAGGATATTAGGAACTTTCCTAAACCCTTTTTTCTTCACTTAAAACTTCCAAAGAAAAATCCTAATATCCATCTATTACTTTCCTTTTATTTTTCCTCAAAAACTCTCTCCCATGCCATTAAAGAATGAAATCTTTTATAATAATAACCTTTATACAATAAAGTGCTTTGGTTGGTTGCCTCATGTTCCATTCTGAATATAAATAGCTATCTCTCACCCAAAGCTCATGCTTTGTATAGGCACTAATAACTCATTTAATCACACTCCTCATGCATATGTGGTGCCCATCCAACTATGCTTAATATTTTGCTGTATAAAGGTTGTGCCACAAAAATCTAAGCCCTTCTTTGAAGTCTTACCATACATTATGCATCTGCATTGGTCTTCAAAATGTAATTTTAAAATTTTCATCTAAAGAAAACTCTAAAATAGTTACTTAGGTTTGGCATCCAAGTATAGGGTGACAGTATAATTCAAGTCTCAACTCGTTGACTCACTCATGTTTCGAAGCCGGAATGGCAATGAGGTAGAGCGAGATAGAAAGCCACTTTTTACCCCATCCTCGCCATTATTTTAGCCTTCATCTCCATTCTCACTCATAGAGACAAGAACATCTTCACCTTCATCTTCATGAAATCCCTATCTCTACCAACCCTATTTTCATTCTTGCTTTCATTTCGATGAAAATTTTCATCCCAAACGATCCATCTTCACCTACTCTATCCTTGATATTAAAATACATTTTTTATTTTAATTTTTAATAACTATATTTCAAAAAAATATTAAATTTAATGTTATAAATAAAATAAATTTTAATAAATTTATTATAATTATAAATTATATGAGTTAATCTATAAGTGCATTAAATCATAATATTAAAGAATATAATAATATAAGTCCATAAGAAACAAATGTTATTTATCCCACAAAGACTTTATCTTCGTTCTTTTATGATCACACTAGTCTAGTGCGAGTCAACCCAGATAGATCAGAGTACATAATTTATTTAAAAATAAAAGGATAGGAATCTTCCTGGTTTCATGTCCAAAAACCAGTATGATGAGCCACTGAGGTCGTCATCCAATCCACAGCAGAATTGGCTTCGTAATAAACATGACGGATTTGAAATATATGAACATCCCGTAGAGAAGTCCATATGTCATGGAGCAATGAGTTGGTTAGGGACTTGATTGCAATACTCCTTTCGGAGCCATCGGATGATAATAAGAGAGTTTCCTTAAATGAGGAGACTATGCATGAAATATCTTCGTAAAGCTAAGCCAAAAGGACAGAGAAATTTAGGACACTAAACCTTTCCACTACCAATAAAACTTCATCAATCCATCGAATAAGAAAAGCAGAATCAGCTAGTCTTTTTCGAACATTTTATCAAAATTAATTTTGACTGACTTTTATCTTCGTTCGTGAGATAGGATCTTCATCTTTTACATTCATGAATAAAAAAATTCTTTAATTCAAGATAGATTTGCACGAACATAACATAAAATAGAAAAAAATTGTTATTTCTATTGAAAATCCATTAGATATGGCCATTAAACTAGAGCCTCCAGTAAATTATAATTAGTTTGTAGAGGATTCATGCAAGCAAAATCAACTCTAATAAAATATTATCAATTATTTGGCCCCTCCTTAACAAATAATAATTATATATAATATTATAAATACTATACTCCGCTAAATTAATTATATCAACTATTCTCGAGAAGGAAACGGACGCAGCGTTAGTTCCGGCCTCCCTCAACGAAACGAAACCGGCACCGGGTTGCCCAGCTCCGCGTAGATGCCAACCCTCGGATGCCGAATTCTTTTATTTAAAAAAAGAACTTATCTCCACACGATGCTACTCAGTATCCACGCGTATCCGCTAATAAAATGCAATACAGTAAATAGTCCGATACGCGTCCGACTTCCGCCCGAAAAATCCTCCGCTCTCCTTCTTCTCGACGGCTCTATCTCTTCTCTTATAAAAACCCTCTCCTCCCCCCAATTCTCTATAGGCGGCGAGGACAAGGAAAGAAAGATGAGCAACTACAACCAGCAGCAGCCCTCCGTCAGCGTCCCTCCTCCTCAAGGTACCCAAGGTATGGGACGCTCCTCAAGGTACCCAAGGTAGGGCATCGATTTCCTTCGAGATTTCTAAGGTTTTGAGGATTATTTTGGTTGGTTTGATGGATTTCTATGTTAGATTAGCCTTTTTAATGCAAGATTGTTATAAAGATGAAGAGTCGTTCTTTCTCGATTTAGCTTAGTATTCGAAAGATTTAATCTATTATGCGAAAGATGAGGCCAGATCTAGCCTGATATCCGAAAAGTGAAAGACCACCTATTGTTTATTATGAAGGGCTATACAATCGGTATTTGATGAAAATACCAATTGAATGTTATATATATATAAATAATTAGTCCTGATTAATGGAGAGAAACTAGTTATTTTATAGAGGAGGCTTTCCAAATCTGAAGAGGTTATCAAAATCTAATCAGATTCAAGTCAAGTCTACATATTATCATGATAAACTCCGCATCAGGTAATACTATTATGAAATTCCGCATCAGGTAAGTATGTTATTTTATATGTAATAAATTATTTATTGAAGATCCTATATTGCTAACATTCTACGGTTGGGGTTTGATGGAGTTTCTGATGGAGTTTTTGTGGTGATGAACAATAGGGTATCCGTCGGCGGGGTACGGAAAGGATGCCTATCCGCCGCAGGCTCACCCACATCGACCGCGAATGATGAGCGGCGCTCCACCACACAACCAGGCTGCGCCGCCGCCGCAGCCGCCTTCCTTTCTCAAAGGATGGTATGAATATATATATATATATATATCTCTGTCTCTTTTCTCGCTTCTCTAGGGTTTGAATCTCGGAGATATAAGGGTCTCCGGATTGCTTGGCCAGTTACCAATGGCCGTAATGATGGCCGTAATGATAGGCGCTTCGCCACCGGGGTCTTTGATGGCCGCACCATCGGTGCACGATAAGGGGATCGCCCTTTATCTTGCGTCGGATCTGAGCTGTGATCCCGACAATGCGATGGCTGGCCGACCCTTTCGTTCTGGTGCTAGCCGCACAATCTCGTATTGCTGCGCACGATAACGATGCCCGCGCAATCTCGTATTGCTATGGTGGGCATCGCTATCGTGTGCACGCATGGCTTATGCTCTGTTTGGATGGAAAGAAAATGGGAGGAAAGAAAACTGGAAAGAGAAAAAAGTGGGAGGAAAAAAAATTAGAGAGAAAATATTTTCTCTCATTCTGTTTGAATGAGTGGAAGGAAATTAGAGAAGAGAGAAAAGTTGATAATTTACACAATAATATCCTTATTTTAGATGATTAAAAAATGTATCCATTGTTTTTTTTTGGAAGGGTCAATATTGGAATGAAAAAAAATGAAAGAGTCAAAATCTCTTCTGATTTTGAAAGAAAACTTTTATGTGAAACCCATCATTTTTTCTTATGTTTTTTCCTTTAGTTTTCTTTCCGCCATACTTTTCTTTCAATTCAAACAAGATAAATTATATTCTTCCTTCAGTTTTTCTTTCCTAACTTTTTTTTTTTCCTCACTAATTTTCTCTCCATCCAAAAGGGATCATGGCCGTTATAGCGTTGGCCCACAGTAAAAAAAATCTTCTAAGTCCTCGCGCGAGGAAGACGATGTTCCCGTTATGCCCCCGTTCCAAAATATCCCAATCTAGTTCAAGAAGCACACGAATTCACGTTTTTGTTGTGTTTTTTTTTCTTTTTTTGGATGCTATATTGTTGTTATTATTTTTTTAAAAATTTTTTTATTTGGGTGCAGCCTGGCCGCCCTTTGCTGTCGCTGCCTTTTGGATGCCTGCTTTTGAGGAGGGGCCTGATAAAAAATCTCAAAGCTTGAAGCGAAATGAGTGTCATCTTTTTTTTTTTTTTTTTTTTCTTGTTTCCTTCTACCCCTTTATCCTCGTTGTATGGGGTGAACTGGATTTGGCATTGCCGTTCGAATTTACTGTAGTATTGGGTATTATTCTATAGAAAGTGATGCGGACAAATCAATCATATGAGCGACGGGTATACTGGGTTTGTCGTGGGCTTCCAAATGGAATTGAGAGATGACTCCCTTCTTCGAAACCCTGCAAGAAGTCCCCGGCCGGTATTCCCAGCGAGGACCCTTCAAGTTAGTGAACTTGTCACTCAGTTCTGTGGAAGTCAGATTATAGTTCAGAGATAGGGAGTCGATAGGGAGAGAGAGATCCCCCTTGCATTGAGCTCGGATCCTCTTCTTATACCTGTTTGGGGGGTCCCGTTTACCTCGTTTTGTTGGAACCATCGAATCTTCCTTGTTGAGGTAAGTCTCTTTGAACGGCGAGTGGTTAAGTCGTTGCTAGATGAGGGCTGCTTGTAGCGGTAACTGCTGATCATGGCAGCACTTGCCCGTGATTTCAGTGAGCGAGGTACATGGCCATAGACCTCGGATCTTGGGATCCGTTGCCTGAGGCGGGTCATTCTGCATGCGAAAAAGGCACCAAGTTAGGACCGGAGCCGTTGCTGGAGGCTGAAGCCAAAGGCCGTCGCTGGAGGCCAGAGCCGAAGGCCGTCGCGGGAGGCCGGAGCCGAAGGTTGTCGGGAGGCCAGAGCCAAAGGCCGTCGCTGGAGGCCGGGGCCGAAGGCCGGAGGACGGAGCCAAAGGCCTTCGCTGGAGGCCGGAGCCGAAGGCCGTCGCGGGAGGCTGGAGCCAAAGGCCGGAGCCAAGACCGTCGCTGGAGGCCGAAGCCAAAGGCCGGAGCCAAAATTCCTTTTCTGGATTTTGTTGTCACATCATTATCTTCGGAAATCGTGCAAAAGATAATACCACCCAGAGGTGACGATTAGCCGTATCAGATGCCCCCCCGCCCCTGAGATGGGTGAGTGCACAATCACCAGCGAAAGGGGTGTTAATATCCTTTGGGCGGCCGATTCTCGCGCCATCATTTCGTCTGTCCGGGCTATTGGGATTGGGGAGGATTTTTCTCGAGCAGTGAGTCGTAAAAGGCGAGCGTCATCATTGCGGTAAGGCCACCGCCATTTCTCTATTGGTGGGCTTTTCATGTTTTTCGCACCGGTAGGCTGCCGAAGCGCCTTCCATTTGAAGGTGGACACATGGCCAGAACGGACGGCCATGGGATGATTTGAAATGGGGCTATAAAAGGAAAAATTGTCCTTACCCTCCTATCTTTTCTTCTCTTACGCTATTGCTTCCTCTCGAGTCCGCAAGCGTCTGTCCGCCTCCCGTGTTTTATTCTCTCTTCGTGCTCCTTCGATCCTAGCTCGAGTTTTCCAGGTTAGTCTCCATGGCTTCCTCGCCTTCTTGCTCTATTTCTGATTCCGGGGATCGTTTCCCCACTCCTCAAACTTCCGCTTCCTTACCAAGCCAGTGGTCTACCCCCTCCTCAATCACTCCCTGCCAGAACGGCGGCCGGTCAGACGCCCGGTAGCCGGGAGTCATCTGACCGGCGGGTAGACTTCCGCCCGGAGCCGTCCGATGGCTGCTGGTCCTTCCAGCGCTGCCAAGGAGTCCCCCGAAGGGACTGCTTCCACTATGTCTACTCAAGACATAGTAAATCTGAAAGCTAGGTATAGCTTTCCGCCAAACCTTCATCTGTTCTACCATGCTCCTGATGATAGGGTAATCTCTTTCCGTCCCGGAAGAGTTGCCTTGTATGGAGCCTTCTTCAAGGCCGGACTTCGCTACCTATCCATCCTTTCATCCTCAATCTTCTGGACCATACTCTCTAACACCTTCCAGTTAGTTCCTAACTCGATCCGAACCATTGTCGGCTTTCTGGTTCTCTATCACCTGCAAGGCATAGAGGCCAGCATCTCCTTATTCCGCAGTTTTTATACTCTCCGCAAGCAATCAGGTTGGTGGTCCTTTACTCCTAGGTCCAATAGGATCCTCAAGTTGTACCTTCCCACCTCATTAAAGGGTGAAGGATAAGTTCTTTTTTGTTGATATCGGTGGGGTGGCGGAAGCTGGGGACACCCAACATTGATGCCAATAGGGATTCTTCTATCCTTCCAAGAGATCGAATGGCATTTGGGCAGCTTCTGACGCCGATGTCCCTCGATGCAATAAGCTTTTGGTTGATGAAAACCTTCGTCTCGCCGGCCTAATCCCTTCTGGTGGTGAGCATTTGATTACCCACCTTTTTCCTTCTTTTCTTTTTTTTCTTTCCCTTTTTTTTATTCATTTTTTATTTATTTATTCATCTCCCATCTTTATAGGGATAGCGCCATCGCTTCGCGAGCTCAGGCAGGCGACCACTAAGAAGAGGAAGGCAATGGGGAATGAGTCCCTTGCCGAGAGGAGGGCCATTGCCAAAGTCCCAAGAAGGGCCGATGCGGGGAGGGCCGATGCGGGAAGGGCCGACGCTAGAGGGGCCGACGTGGGGAGGGCCGACGCCGGAGGGGCTAGAGTTGTGAAGCCCCTGCGCGCTAAGATTTTGAAGAAGGCCGACACTAGAAGGGCCGACGCGGGGGGCCGATACCAAAAGGCCAAAATTGTAGAATCCCCGCACGTGTGCGAGGCGGCCAAAGCCCAAATCGACGAGCCCGCCAAGAGAGACATGGTAAAGGCCGAGGCCGGCGAGGAAGACGGGCGGAGCCAAATAAGAGAAAGAAGATCTCCCTCAGTTCCAGCTCCTCCTATCATCCTGCTCGATCCTTCTCCAGAGCAGGTTGCAAAAGCACCGTCACCCCCGCCTGAAGCCGTGGAGCCGGAGCAGGTCCCCGCACCAATAGAGCCAACTCCCGCAGCTATCCTACCTCCCGTAGGGGCAACAACCGAAGCGCCTCCACCAGCCAAGGGGCCGAAGGCAGCAGAGTCGGAGGCGGAATCTTCCTCCGCGCCCCGTGCCGAGGGAAAGGAGGGGCGTCGACCCTTCCTTCCAATCACTGTTAGCGAACCACAGCCGCTGGGCCGAGCGGGCCCTAGATGAAGCATCTGTGGTAGAGGTGCAGGAGTTTCTCGGCATCAAGGGAGAGCCACCTTCTTCCACGAGGCGTCGGTGGCACATCTCTGGGTGAGCCTTTGCTCCATTATCATTTTTCCTCTTTGTTTCGTTTGTTTTATTTTGCTTTTTAACATTGACATTCCATCCAGGCACTGAACTCTCTGATCGCCATGAGGGAACTTTGGACCCTGAGTGATGCTGCTCTCGACTAGTCGCAGAGGAGATGCTATCACTTCAGGCCAGGGCAGAAAAGGCAGAGATGGCTTTGGAGGATACCCGGGCCACCCTAAAGGGCAAAGTCGAAGCCATCCGGCTGAGAGCCGAGAAGGCCGAGTACGCACTGGAAGTTGCCCAGCATCGTGCAGCCAATGAGCTGGATAACGCTCAGGCGGCCGAGGAAAAGCAAAGGATAGCCGAGGAAAGGCTGGAGGTGGTGGAATCAGAAATGTGCATCTTGAAGACTTGATTGGATTCCGCCTCCATTGAAATAGACGCAATCAAAGAAGTCGCCGTAGTCCGACGCCAAGATTGCCAACTTGGAGGCGGGTGACTGAGGCCAAGAGGGAGGTCGTCGAGTCCGAGCGGAAAGCCCTCGAGGCAGAGAAAAGAGCTGCAGAGGCCATAGATGATTTCAGGAAGTCTAAAGCCTTTGATAAGGAGCTTGCCGAATCGGCGGCGTTCGCCTACAATACCGGCTTCCAAGACTGCAAGGAAAAAATCCAAGAACTCTACGACCTCGAGGATATTGAAGGGCTGAAGCCAGATGACATCCCTGAAGATGATGACCCGGCCCCAAATGACCCTTAGCAGAGTTTTTTTGTACTGCTCTAAGCCCAACTCAGGTCGGCAATTTTGTAAACTTTTAGCCATCAATGAATGTTTTAACCCTCATCGCGTGCCTTTGATTATAATCAGCTTTAGCTGCGTGAGTTGTCGTGAATCTCCAACCAATGGTGCCTCGTTAGATAGTTCGTGCGAAATGTGACTGTGCGCCCAAACATTGTCCCAAATTACCGGTGCAGGGAGCCGGTTTTTGGCACCGACGTGAAGGACTGGTCTTTAGTGCCACGCGGAGAGCCGGTCTTTAGTATCGATGCAGAGCCGGTATTTAGTACCATGCAGAGCCGGTATTTAGTGCCGACGCGAGAGCCGGTCTCTAGTGCCGATGCGGAGCCGGTCTCTAGTGCCGATGCGGAGCCGGTCTTTAGTGCCGATGCGGAGAGTCGGTCTCTAGTGCCGACGCGGAGCCGGTCTCTAGTGCCAATGCGGAGAGCCGGTCTTTAGTGCCGATGCGGAGCCGGTCTTTAGTGCCGACGCAGAGAGCCAGTCTTTAGTGCCGATGCGGAGCCGGTCTTTAGTGCCAACGCGGAGAGCCGGTCTTTAGTGCCGACGCGGAGAGCCGGTCTTTAGTGCCGAGCACACTCATTCAAAAATAAGGCGAACATTTCGAACATCAATCTATCAAATAGATTCAAATTAATGAAGATAGCACCTTACTGATAATACCGGCGTAAATTATTGGCGTTCCAGGTGCGAGAAAGCGGTTTCCCGTCTAGCTCTTCAACTTTGTATGCCCCGTGGTGAAGTACCTCCTTAACACGGTATGGTCCTTCCCATTTCGGTGCCAGCTTGCCCTCCTCTATTGGCTTTGATACTTCAGCTCTTCACAGAACAAGATCTCCGGAACGGAACGTCTTGGATCGCACTCGAGTATTATAGTACTTGGCCGCTCGCTGACGGAATGCCGCCATGCGAAGCTGTGCTTGGTCTCGTAATTCTTCCACCAAATCTAGATCGGCTCGCAGTTGGTTTGAGTTGCTTTCTTCGTGGTATAATTTTGTCCGGGGACTGGGAACTCCTATCTCCACCGGAATGACCGCTTCGGTCCCAAAGACCAGGCTGAAAGGAGTTTCCCCAGTAGGGGCTTGCGGCATTGTGTGGTAGGCCCACAGTACACTGGGGAGTTCCTCCACCCAGCGCCCTTTGCAGCTATCTAGCTGAGCCCTGAGCCCTTGGAGGATGATGCGATTGGTCACCTTGGCTGCACCGTTGGTTTGGGGTGTCCCACGGAGGTGAATCGATGATGGATGCCTAGGCCATCGCAGAATTCCCGGAAGGCCGTGTTGTCAAACTGTCGGCCGTTGTCAGTAACGAGAGTGTGCGGTAGCCCGAACCGGCACACCGCAGACTTCCAGAAGAAAGTCCTTATTTTGCCCTCCGTGATCTTGGCGAGAGCCTCCGCCTCGATCCACTTGGTGAAATGGTCGACTGCCACTGCTAGGAACTTGCGTTGTCCGGAGGCTGGAGGGAACGGTCCCAGGATGTCCATGCCCCACTGTGCAAAGGGCCAGGGTGCGGCCAGGGGGGGTCAGCTGGGATGCCGGTTGATGTTGAATGTTGGCATGATGCTGGCAGCTATCACACCTCTTGATAAGTTCGGAGGCATCATCCTTCATTGTCAGCCAGTAATACCCCTGCCGTAGGGCTTTGTATGCAAGAGCTCTACCCCCCAGATGGCTTCCACATATACCTTCATGTATCTCTCGTAGAATATAATTAGCTTCGGTGGGACCAACACACCTGAGGATTGGGTATGAGAACGACCTCCGATAGAGCTTTCCCTCCATTATGAAAAATTTCGGGGCCCGTCTTTTAAGTTTCCTGGCTTCGGTAGGATCTTCTAGGAGGGTACCCTCGGTAAAGTACCGGACATAGGTGTCCATCCAGGAAGGCTCCTACTCAACTGGTAGAGTTTCTCTTGAGGCGTCAATACTCGGGGCTTCTAAGTGCTCTACATAAGCTCTTCCCAGCATCCCATCAGCTGAGGTGGCAAGATGGGATAAGGCGTCGGCTCTAGCATTCTCCTGTCGAGGGATGTAGCTGACGCTAAAGTAAGCCAAGGGAGAAGCTAGCAATTGCACCATACTCAAGTAGCGGGATATAATGGGATCCCTTGCTTCATATTCCCTTGCGATTTGGCCAGCGACCAGTTGGGAGTCGGTGAACGCCCTAAGGCATTTCACGCTAAGCTCTTGAGCTAATCTCATCCCGGACAGAAAAGCTTCATACTCTGCCTGATTATTAGTGGCTGAAAGAGGAAGCGGAGTGCACACTCGGTTACAACTCCGTCCGAGTTGGCCAAGATGAGGCCTGCTCTGCTCCCTTGAGAATTCGCCCCGTCTACATAAAGGACCCATTCATCATCACTGGTTCCAAGAGGCTGAGGGTTTGTAGAAGGTTCCTCAGGTTGCTCCTTCCCAAGTGCATTCGACCAAAAAATCCACCAAGACTTGAGACTTCATGGCCGACCGGGGGCAAAAGACAGATCGAATTCCCCCAACTTAAGGGCCCACCTTGCCAATCGGCCGGAAGTATCCAGACGAGCAAGAACTGTCTTCAGAGGTTGGTCTATGATCACCGCAATCGGGTGGGCTTGGAAGTATGGCCGCAGACGCTGGGCAGATACTATCAGCGCAAAGATAATCTTCTCCATCTTCGAGTACCTGGTTTCTGCATCGTGGAGCACCTTGCTTGTGTAGTATACTGGCCTTTGCGTTCCATTGGTGTCCACGCGGACCAGCACAGAGCTAACGGCTTCAGGAGAGGCTGCGAGGTATAGGAGTTCTTCTCCACCTGTTGGCTTGGCTAGCAGCAGCGGGGTAGATAAGAATTCTTTAACCCCTCGAACACCTCTTGACACTCTTTCGTCCATTCGAATTCGTTGACCTTGCGGAGCGCCTTGAAGAAAGGTAGACATCTTTCAGCAGACTTGGACAGGAAGCGACTTAAGGCGGCCACCCTTCCCGTCAGGCGCTGTATTTCCTTCTTGTTGGTGGGGAGCCTCATGTCCAAAATGGCTTGAACTTTGTCCGGGTTTGCCTCGATCCCCCGCTGGGTTACCATGAAGCCCAAGAACTTTTCGGCTGTCACCCCAAATGCACACTTGCGTGGGTTCAGCTTCATCTGGTACCGACGAAGGTTGTCAAAAGTCTCCGTTAAGTCCGCGATATGGTCGGTGGCATGGACGCTCTTTGTCAACATGTCATCCACGTACACTTCCATGTTACGGCCTATCTGGCCTTCGAAGACTTTGTTTATCAGCCTTTGGTAGGTGGCTCCCGCGTTCTTTAGCCCAAAAGGCATTACCCTATAGTAGTACAGCCCCTTCTCAGTTATGAAGGAGGTAGCTTCTTCATCCGCCGGATTCATCCTGATCTGGTTGTATCCAGAGAATGCATCCATGAAGCTAAGGACCTTATGCCCGAATGTAGCGTCCACCAGTTGATCGATCCGGGGCAGAAGAAAGCTGTCCTTAGGGCATGCTTTGTTGAGATCGATGAAATCCACACATTCTCCAGCTCCCATTAGCCTTACGGACCAGCACCACGTTGGCCAACCATTCGGGTAATGGACCTCCCGAATATGGCTGCAGCCGTTAACTTGCGAACTTCCTCGTCGATAGCTTTCTGTTTATCTGGAGCGAAGTTTTTTTTTTTTGTCGGACCGGCTGACACTTGGCCTGAGGTTGAGCCAATGGGTGATCACTTCTTTGGGGACGCCCGGCATGTCTGAGGACGACCATGCAAAGACCTCGGTGTTGGCACGCAGGAAAGTATGAAGTCGATCATGTGCCTCTTCTGGAAGCAATGCCCCCACCTAACAGTCCTTGTCGGGTCATCCCCCAAGGGGAGGGTCGGAAGGTGTTCGGCTGGCTCTCCCCTCCTTCCCAGCTCCCGGGGATCGAGCGGCTCAGAGGCTATTGCCGACGCCGCTTCCAATGGGCTGGGAGACAAATGATAGCAAAGCGGTGGCGAGCTTTGCTCCCCTTTCATCTCTCCGACTCCTTTATCAGTGGGGAACCTTACCAATAATCTCTTAGTGGAGATCACAACATAGCAAATTCAATCTTGGTCTCTCCAATATAGCGTTATAAGCCAGTGGGACCCGGACCACCAAGAAACTTATAACCACGGTGCTTTGACATGGAAGGGTTCAGCCGTGACTGGAAGGGCAATCTCCCCCTCAACGCTCACCGAGTCTCCAGTGAAGCCCATTAGAGGCACGGCAATGGGTCGGAGGGAAGACTTCGATAGATTCATCCGAACAAAAGCCTCGTAGCTTAAAACATCCATCGAACTCTCACTATCAACTAAAATTCTTTTTACAGGATGTTTGGCTATAGTCATGGACACAACGACGCTGTCGTCATGCTTATTAACTACCCCATCTAAATCCTTCCAAAGAAAGGAATTACAGAATATTCCCTCTCGCTGCCTCTTTGAACCGCCACCTGCCCCCCAGGAAATCATAGCTATGGTCTTTTCCGTTGGAGCATTATGCATGCCGGCCGACGTATCGGAGGCACCGATGGACCCGAAGTGGGAAGGTTTCCCCTTCAAACGAATTTGCCCAGGTGACCCTGCTGAACCAGCTCCTCAATGGCCTTCTTCAGATGGCAGCAGTCCTCAGTGTCGTGACCATAGTCTTGGTGGTACCGGCAGTAAAACTCCTTGTTACGGGGGCCCAGATTTCAAGGGAGCCGGACGCTTGAAATAAGGTTCCTCCTCGATCTCTAGCAGGATGTGAGATATAGGAGCCATGAGGGGAGTGAATTGCTCCTTAGGAACAAGCGTCTGTGGTCGGCGATCTGAGCAGTGAGGAGGCTCAGGCTTCCAAGGTCGTGCACCGGCATGATCAGTAGGCGGTAGTTTCTTACTGGTGTTCTTGTCAACTTTCCTCCTAGAAGAATCTGCCTCGTCGGCGCGGATGTACTTCTGTGCTCGACTCAGAAGCTCAGCATAAGAACTCGGAGGCTTCTTGTCCAGAGAATAGGCAAACCTGGATGGACGAAGTCCTCGTTTTAATGCCAAAGTGGCTACGGAGTCTTCCAGGTTGTATACCTCCAACGCTGCTTCCTTAAACCGAGCAACAAAGTCCTTCAAGGTCTTGCCACTCCTCTGTTGGACAGCAAATAGGCTATCAGCCACTCGTGGGATCTTTCGGCAGGCATCAAAGTGGGTCAGGAAAGATCGCTCGAGTTGCCGAAACGAATTGATACTGCGTGGACGCAGGCGGAAGTACTACGCGCGTGCCGCCTTGCGAAGGGTGGCCGAAAAGGCGACACATAAAAGGAAGTCTGTCGCTCCCTGGACCTGCATGAGGACCTTGTAGCTTTCCAGGTGGTCCAGGAGGTCCGTCGTGCCATCGTATGGATCCAGTTGGGGGAGACGGAAACGAGGCAGGACCGGTTCCTCCATGATATGCCAGAAAGTGGGGGGCGATGCTCATAGTCCATCCCGTAAGGATTAGCGATCCGGCGGCTAAGCTCCTTCAACCGTCGATGATACCCATCGAGCCGTTGCTCGGCCCGACGGGTAGTCTTCCTGAGGGTGCCATCTCGAGATGAATCGGAAGAAGAAACCGGGGAAGATCGCCGGTGTAAGGAATGCGCCCTTCTGGACTCTCTCTCCTCTGGCCGATGGTGGGAACGAACGGAGTGGCGAAAGGGGGACCGTCATCGCTTCGAGGACTCTCGGCGACGAAGTTCAGGGGGTGAGCGGTGGGAGACCTCAGGCGGGGTGCTGCCTTGGTGAGACTGGACTGTCCCCCGCACCCCTTCATCGGGCACAGGGGGTTGAGGTGCAGCAGTCAAACAATGCTCTTGTAGTCCCTGTACCATTGTCATCAGGTCCTGGACCTAGTGAGCCAGAACCTCAAGCCGGTCAGGCTGGCTTATCTGTGTGGGGGGCGGAACACGGAGGTTGGCCTCCGATTGCTTCGCCCGTGGAATACGCTCCGCGGCTTGACTGGAGGAAGCCTCCTGTGCTCGTGTAGTCACCATCGTCTCCATCGCAGAATTGGTGGGGTCACAGGGAGAACCTTCGCCTTCCTCCCGTGTGAACGCCCTTTCCTGGCATGCCAATCTGATGCGGACAAATCAACCGTGTTGAGCGACGGCATGCTGAGGTTTGTCATGGGCTTCCAAATGGGATTGAGGGGTCGACTCCCTTCTTTGGAACCCTGCAAGAAGTCCCCGGCCGGTGTTCCTGGCGAGGACCCTCCGACGCTCATGTTTGTGAACTTGTTGCTCAGTTCTGTGGAAGTCAGATTATAGTTCAGAGATAGAGAGCAATCGATAGGGAGAGAGAGAGATCCCCCTTGCATTGAGCTCGGATCCTCCTCTTATACCTGTTTGGGGTGTCCCGTTTACCTCGTTCTGTTGGAACCATCGAATCTTCCTTGTTGAGGTAAGTCTCTTTGAACGGCGAGTGGTTAAGCCGTTGCTGGATGAGGGCCGCTTGTAGCGGTAACTGCTGATCGTGGCAGCACTTGCCCGTGATTTCAGTGAGCGAGGTACACGGCCATAGACCTCGGATCTCGGGATCTGTTGCCTGAGGTGGGTCATTGTGCATGCGAAAAAGGCACCAAGTTAGGACCGGAGCCGTTGCTGGAGGCCGAAGCCGAAGGCCGGAGCCGAAGGCCGTCGCGGGAGGCCGGAGCCGAAGGCCATCGCTGGAGGCCGAAGCCGGAGGCCGGAGCCGAAGGCCGTCGCGGGAGGCCGGAGCCAAAGGCCGTCGCTGGAGGCCGGAGCCAAAGCCAAAGCCAAAGGCCATCGCTGGAGGCCGGAGCCGAAAGCCGTTGCGGAAGGCCGAAGCCAAAGGCCGGAGCCAAAGACCGTCGCTGGAGGCCGGAGCCAAAGGCCAGAGCCAAAATTCGTTTTCTGGGTTTTGCTGTCATATCATTATCTTTGGAAATCGTGCAAAAGATAATATCATCCAAAGAAGACGGTCAGCCATATCAGAAAGCAATAAAAAAAATTTAAAGACTTTTCGGTGTTTTCGTTCTAAAGCTTGAGAATATTCTGTTGATAATTCTGTTGATATATGATTCTATTCTATTTGATTACAATGGGGTATTGATTCTATTCTATTTGATTACAGTGGGGTATTCCATCTGCCTGGCTTGGATAATATCAAGTAGAAATTTCCATTCAAACCCAAACAATATTCATTGAACTTCATAACTTACTTATTCTACCTATTCAGATATATTCACATCATTAAATAGTATATTGTAATATTTTATATTTTAATCATTAATTTTTATTAAAAAAATATTAATTATTATGCATCATATGTAATTATTTGCAAGTTTTCTACAAACGGATAATGCATTGATTTTTAAAATTTATACTGCAATTGAATAATAATAGCTATATTTAATATATTTGAAATGTTTATTTATATTTAGTATTTTAAATATGAATCTGGTTGGATGATGGATCCTTGTAACTAAGTCTTAATCGTTTATGTCACATAAAATCTCTATCTTCATCTTTTATTATATATAATTAATATTAGTTTATATTATCGAGTTATGCTAAGAATATGATCTATCTTCAAATAATATCTGACTAGCATCGTCTGGATTATCTTTATTATTATAATTAATATTAGTTTATATTATCGAGTTATGCTTAAGAATATGATTTATCTTCAAATAATATCTGACTAGCATCCTCGTCTGGATTTAAAAAATATAAATACAACTATCATTAGACACGTCTCTATTTGTCTCAGCTTAATATCTCATTTATGTATGCGTCTGTTTAGAATACAAATAGAAAATTTTGTGTTGCGTAGTTTGCTTTTATATTTATATTTTAGGCTCTTTTCTTTTGGATAAGTTTCATGAAAAAAAAAATGATCAACTTTTCATCGGCCAACTTTTTGATATGCTTTTACTTCAGTCAAAAAATAGGATAGAAACTATAGGGCAGATAAGTTAAAATCTATTACAGGTAAGTCAAATTTTTTATAGACATTATTTATCTCATGAAATAAAGGAAACGACTTACAATAAAGGAAATGACTTACAATAGAGAGACGGTTAAATTGGTTCCCAATTTCATTTAATTTTAGAAGATTGATGAATACCAAATGACCTAACAATTCTTTACTGTATTCGTATTTTTTTTAAACCTTTCGATTGCATTTAATGAAGAATGAATTCAAGATGTCCTCACCTCCACTCATGGTCTCGATATCACCCTCCACCAAACCTATGGCCTTATCAATTTTTTATATCATTATTCTTATTCTTTTTCTTTTAACCTCACCTTTTTTATCCCCACCAAGCCTCAGGCGCCACTCTCTACCCAATATCTTTGGTTTATAAGGATTATGAAAAGATGAATAGATTTATACCCAATCTCTTTGGTTTATAAGGATTATGAAAAATGAATAGATTTAGCAACTCATTTAGAAAAGATCTTTTATAGGAATTTACATTTTTCTATATAAGAATTGCTTAGGCAATATTTAGATAAAAAATAATTTATCTATGTTTGATACAAGTTATAAGTGTTCTTTTGCATTATAAATTTTTTAGGCAAGCTTCGTAGGTTTTCATCTTTCCTATAATATTCTTCATATTTTTATACCTAATTTGCATAATGATCATATATTACTTTTTTAATTGATGTCTTATCTTTAATCGTATCTACTATATATATATATATATATATATATATATATATATATATATATATATATATTTTTTAAAATCAAAATAAATTTGATTGTCATTGTTCATTAACTAAATAATAATGTTATATTTCTTCATAAAACATCGATAATACTTCTAATTTAGGTGGCTGATCAAGAGCAAAACATAAGGCAGGTTACATGAAAAAGAGGGTCAAAGGCTTGGTGGAGGTGAAGATCATTTTTTCAACTCCATTTCTTCATTAAACGTAACCATATAGCGAAAATTGAGTCGAGGGTGATGTATGAGTGATGAGACGACGTGTGGGGGTTAGAGACCATGTTCGGATCCATTCTTTTGTTTTATGCAACTAGAGTCCACGATGAAAAAAGAAACAAGATTGTAAATTTAATAATAAAAAAGATGAAGTGAAAAAAAAAAAAAATCTATCAAACTTGTAGGTATTCACATGTGAAAATCATAAGAAAAGATAAGAGTATTTTAATAAAAAAAGCATGTTATTTAGCCGATAAGAAATTAACTTACCTATCTTTCATGTAGATAAATCTTTTCCTATATTTCATGGATAAATATTTCGATAAAAATTTATCTTACTCATTAACTTCTTTAATCAAAGTAAGAAATATGGATAAAATTAATCAATAAAAAAAGTTGACTAATTTTTCATAAAATTTATTCATTAAAAATGGAGCTTAAAAGTCTAAAGAACATTAGTAAGGGATGTCGGATCCTTTATTCAACGTATAAGTGCCGCTTATAGAAGACTTATCTCAAAAAAAAAACAAAAAGATTTTTCGAAAAAATTTCATCCTTCACTTCACAAAGAGCAAGCACTTAGGAGATAAACAAGTAATTTGCATTGTCAGTCAAAGTATATAATATTGTTTCTTTATATTTAAACAATGATGTTGTTTATTTAATTGCTTGTTAATGACTTGTGATCATTTTTCGGATGAGTGGTACATCCCATCCAAAGTCTCCTTCCAAGTTACTCGCACCCACACCCTTAGTTTAACTACTCGATTATGAATAAATAAGAGCTTTGTTGGTCAGCGCATCTCTTATAAGAGCTTGCGTATGGGAGCGAGCCAACGATTCAAATCCTAGATATTTTATTACATCCATTTAAGAGGAAAAAGTATCAAGCAATGGATCAATCGTGCGTTGATTTGTGAGTTCCTTCTGTGAACCTCAGGATCCTCACATGAGTTCCTTATGTGAATCTCAGGATTCTCATCATATAAAAATCATCATTGTTGACGAAAGAAAGGAGACGCCGCCCCTTCCTTGCCATTATTGACGGCCACGACGGAGGAGGCATCGCAGTCAGTCAAAGAAAGGGGGCACCGATGCACCCCCTTCACATGAGCACAGAGGAGGGCTAACCCTCCCCTTGCCACGATATAAGGAGGAGGGAGCACCCCTCCTCCATTCTCATTCCCCCCTCCCCCAGCCTCAAGGTAAGAAGCAGGGAGAATGAGAGAGAAATAGAGAGAGAATGAGAGGCAATGAGAGAAGGAAAGAGGCGGAACCAAGCCGGTTCATGGCTTGGTTCGGGCCCGGCGGAGTGGCCGTCGCCTCGCCGGGCCTGGGTGGCGGCCAATGGCCTTCATTGGCGATGAGCGACCGTCCGATGAGGGTCCGGCCGGCGGTGGTGGCCAGCCGTGCCGGTGGCATGGCTCCAAGCCGCTGCGGGTTGAAAGAGAGAGGTAGAGAAATAGAGGGAGAAAGAGAGGAAAAGGGAGGCGGCCGCGGCGGCGGCTGGATTTGGCCCAGTCGCCAGCGGCTGGGCTGCCCAGGAATTGGCCGGCGATAGTCCTAGCCGCCGGCATGGCTCCCCCTATTTTTGGTGAAACAGGGGAGGCGCGTGGGAAAGAAGAAGACGTGGGCCGTCCCACGTTGGGCCATGTTGGGCCGACTCTGAGCCATCTTTGGGCCGTATTTTGGGCCCTGTATTGGGCAAGGAATTGAGAAATAAAAATATGACCCGATTCGGTGTTGAATCTAGTTTCTTGGGATATTTTTATTTCCCCATTCGGGCTTATATATTGGTAGATATTCGAGCCCAAAGTTGGGCCCAGGATTAGACTGGGTAGACCTTAGGGAATGCTTCATTATTCCAATTTTTGAGATTTAATTGTGGAAATTAATGTTGTAGGTAACCAGATGTCCACATAGTTGATTTACAGTTTGGGATTAGCGTACTGAGGTAAGTAAGCCATTTATTATAATTTTTATAATTTATTAGAATATAAAATTATGTATTTAAATGCTATATTGACATATTTTCATTATTTAAAAAATAAGATAAATGGAATTTTGCTATTTAATTTGATAAATAGTTCCACGAGTATACAATTAGGTATCTATTATAATTATATGTGATTGCTAATATTTTGCAAAGTAATAAATTATAAATATGCAAAAATTGAATGATGTGATTATTTTGACTTTGCAAAATATACTGGTATTATTGATGTATTTTTATGCTATGAATGTACAAACCACTGTATATGTGATATGAGGAGCTTATGCTCATGATGATGCATGATATGCTATATGTAAATATGATGATGATATGTGTCGTTGCGGTTCTCATGTGATGTGAAACGATGTGAAATGCCAAGAGATACGGAACCCACCTCCACAG
The DNA here is from genome assembly GCA_900491605.1 of Calamus simplicifolius. Lineage (NCBI taxonomy): Eukaryota > Viridiplantae > Streptophyta > Magnoliopsida > Arecales > Arecaceae > Calamus > Calamus simplicifolius. The sequence goes on from UESW01004478.1 coordinate 721,343, forward strand.
GAGGAGATATATGGAGGACATATATCTAGAGGATGCGATGTGATTGATATATGACATAATGCATACATATTTAGAGGATGTGTTGTGATTGATTATGATATATGGCATAACGCTGGTACCAGGACCCTTCCTCTCAGGGGATATTAAAGAGTGATACACCAGATGGGTGTTGTAGGGCCGTGAAACACATAAGAAAATAATAATATGAATACAGTGGGTTTGTTTACATTGCATATTTTGGCATTTATTATATAATTAAGCTTCCAAAATATTTGAGCTGATGACATGCATGTTTTGATAATATGATGAATGTATTTGAAATTGGAAGTTTTATACATGAGAATGTGTTTTGATAATTCTTGAAATGATGAAATGATTATATTATATGATAGTAGGCTTACTTATTGAGTGTGAGCTCATATAAATCTTACAATATTTTTTAGAGCCACAAGACTGAAGAATGGGATTTGGGGTAGTTAGAGCTTCTATCAGAGGAAATTAAGAGCCAATATTTTGTTGTAACCCCATTGATTTATATATAATGGGCATATAGCCCAAAACTCATAATTATGGCTTGTACTAAAATATTTGACTCTAAATGACATAGTAGTATTATTCTTCCTTGAATAAATTGGATTGTTACAGGATGCCTTGCATGCCAGGCATGCGGCGGGTTGCCACCCCTGGATCTTACATTGGGTCTGGGGCGTGATAGCTTTTGGTATCAGAGCCTAGGTTTGACCTTAGGGATAAACATGAGATGACACTAGGCAAAACAGTAGGATGATACTGGGAGGGTAACAACTCTAAGAAGATATTTTTTAAATAAATATATTTTAAAAACTTAGGGGTTTGTAAATGTTGACCCAATTATTGATTTTGATGATTAATAAAAGGCATGAATATATTCATTTTGTTTCTAATAGATTTAACAAGTGTTACAAGGCTTAAAAATGTTTGATCAATCAAAAGGATAAAGAAATATGTTTTGAATCAAAATTGAAAAAGAAATATCAAAGTTCAGAGCATGGAGTCGACACCCAAATGGTAAGGAGCCGACCCCAAGGCGTATCAAAAAGTTTTTGGGATTTTGGCATGGTCCGAAGTCGACACCCAAGGTTTTGGAGCCGACTCCAACCAGAGATACAGAGAAGTGCATTATGTTTCAGTTTTCGGAGCCGATACCTAGAATTCGAGAGCCGACACCTGATATTTCGGGAGCCGATACCTGAGTTTCGGGAGCCGACTCTAACCTGAGAACAGAGAGCATATTTTATGGACTATTCTGGAGCCGACATTTATAGTTTTTCAGAGCCGACTCGCGAAAGCGACGAGTCGACACTTACCTTTTTCGGAGCCGACTCCCCAACAACTTTTTTTACTATTTTTGAACACCCGATTTGGAGCTGATACCTGAAAAGTTGGAGCCGACTCCAACCTGTTAGGAACGATTTTCTATCTGTTAGAACGTACTCCAATGGTAAATTTTTTTTTTTCACCTAACTTCTAACGGCTATTTTCTTTGTGTGTAGAAGAATCCAAACGTCTCCAACGGTTAGTTTTTCCTCCTAAAACGTGGATTAAGGGATCTATAAAAAGGGGACCATCCGTTTGAAAACGGGACGAAAATTTAAGAGAAAATAGATTGAAAAATCTGAGAAGCCTTGAGCAAGAAATCAAAAAGAAAGAGTCAAAGTTCAAATCAATCAACTCCAGAAAAGCTCAAAGAAAAATTCAAGGCATTCAAGCTTAAAATCGGAGGATTTCCTAAGTGAAGAAATTAGAAGCAAAAGTCCTGATTTTCCCATCTTCTCAACTGCAAGTTTTTGAAGAATCTGAGCTGAGGCACTGATTCAACCTTTCCAAGAAGAAGAGGAAAAGAAGAAGAGAAGAAAAGCGCACATTCAAAGATCTTCAAACAGGCTTTTCTAATCCTTGTTTAGTTTATTGTATATTTGCTCATTTGAGGAGCTTTCTTGTATCTTAAACTCTATTCTCATTTACTGTTTACTAGTTGAATCAAGGGATTGAATTAGTTGAGGTAGTTTACCTCATGGACAAGCTAAGGATAGCTTGTGATTTGGGTTTTGTACTGGTGAGCCCAAAAAACCAGCTGGGTTTGTTGTAATCCCAGGGGAAACAATAAGTTTTGAGTTGTGAGCTTGTAAAACAACTCGGCTGTAATCAAGTAGATTATAGTGTGGACCCAAGTGATACTTGGGAGTGGACGTAGGTATTGGATACACCGAACCACTATAAATCCTTGTGTTTGCCGTGTTTTGACTCTCTTACTCTATCTCTTCATTTGTGCTTAATATCTATCCAGCATATAATCTCATTTATTCCAAAGCACATATTTTTTTAAGGGGCCAAATATTTTTTAAGAACCCAATTCACCCCCCCCTCTTGGGTTGCCATCTGGGCCAACAATTGGTATCAGAGCAAGTGCTCATTTGAATTTAGTATAACGATCAAGAGCAAAAGATCCAAATGGCAGCTCAAGCTAGTTCATCATATTTAGAAGGTCAATCCACTAATCGACCTCCTTTATTTAATGGAACTAATTATAGTTATTGGAAAGCTAGGATGAAGATTTTTATTCAAGCACTTGACTATGACCTATGGGGAATCACAGTTAATGGTCTACACACACCCATAATTAGAGTAGACAACATGGTGATTCCTAAACCGGAAACGGAATGGGATGAACATGATAAGAAGTTGGCTCAGCTCAATGCTAAAGCCATGAATGTTTTATATTATTCATTGGATGCAAATGAATTTAATCAAATTTCTACATGTATTTCCACAAAATAAATTTGGGATAGATTAGAAGTTACCCATGAGGGTACTAATCAAGTAAAAGAATCAAAAATTAATATTTTGGTGCATAAATATGAACTATTTAGCATGGAACAAACTGAAACTATTACATGCATGTACACAAGATTCACTGAGATTGTAAATGGTTTGAAAAGTCTTGGTAAGACTTATACTAATTCTAAACTTGTGCGTAAAATTCTTCGGTCACTTCCAAGATCATGGAAGCAAAAGTGACTGCAATCCAAGAAGCCAAGGATTTAAATGTTTTACCTTTAGAGGAGCTACTTGAATCCTTAATGACTCATGAGCTGACTATGAAACAACATCAAGAGGAAGAAGTCAAAAAGAAGAAAACTATTGCTCTTAAGGCTGCAGAAAGTGAGGAAAGCTGCAGTGATGGTGATGATGATGAGGAGACTGCACTCCTTGCAAAGAAATTCAAAAAGTTCATGCAAAGAAGAAGACCCTACCATAAGAAGAGATATGGAACAAAAATGGAAGAAGATAAAGAAAAAGAGAAGGACAAGGACAAAGAAAAAGAGAAAGACCCCTTAATATGTTATGAGTGCAAGAAACTGGGGCATTTTAGATATGACTGTCCTAAATTAAAGAAAGCCTACAAGAAGAAGAAGAAAGCTTATGTTGCAACATGGAGCAATAGTGAAGAATCCTCTTCCGATGAGGAACAAAAAGAAGTTGCAAACATTTGCTTCATGGGAAACAACGATGACGAGGTAAATACCAAAACCCTCAATGATGATTTTACATTTGATGAATTATATGAAGCTTTCAATGAATTAGTCAATGATTTTAAAATTCTGAAAAAGAAAAATAAGTTTTTGAAAAGTGAAAACTTAAATATGTGTAAAGAGAAAAATAAATTAACACTTAAAGTTAATGATTTAAGAGATGCAAAGGAGAGATTTCTAAAAGAAAAAGAATCAATTATGAATGAAAACCTTATGTAACATCCTGAAAACCTTGTAATTTATGGCATTTTCATTTGAAATGAAAGTCAGAAAGTTTTCTTGAAATGGGTGTGTTGGCCTTTTGATAAATGTAAAGAGAAGAAATTTTGGAGTAAATAAGTATATTTCTAAATGTTAATGAGTCTGATTTGAGAAATTGAGAGACTTAAGTTTAATGGGTTTAAATCACAAGAAAAATCAAGTTTAGTTTGAGTTTTATCCTAAAATGACGTTTTTAGTGGTTGGAGTCGACTCTAATCAGAGTGGAGTCGACTCCGGCACGGTTTTTAAACTTTCGGCACGCTTAGGAGTCGACCCCTGCAGAGCTGGAGTCGACCCCTACTTTTCTGGAGTCGACCCTACTTCTCGAGCCGACTCGCAATCTGTTCGAGCCGACTCCGCGACGGCAGGTTTTTCTGAGTTAAATCTTGAGAAATTCATATTTAATCCGTTTCAAGTCCGATTTGGATGCCGTTTGAACCGTTGGATTTCTAAAATCGAGTTCTTCAAGATGGTAAAGTCTTTTCTTAGAAATGTTACATAAAAGTATAGATTTAAGCGAAAAAGGATGATCTGGGCTATAAATCTATTAAAAAAATGCTATATCAGGGGCAAAAGGGGAAAAGGCTCCGATGTCAATTGCAAATTGTGTTAAGGGCAACTTAGGAAAGAAAATATAAGGGCAAAATAGCATGGTTATAAGTGAGCCACGTGTTTTCCAAAAAGCGTGTGTTAAGAGTGTGTGAGGGTAAAAGGGAGATTTGGCATGCCTTAACCCTTAAGTTTCCTATGACTTGGTCCCCAAGTCATTAGAGAAAAAGGGGAACGTGGGTTCAGCCAGAGAAAAAAGAAAGAAAGAAAGAAGAGAAGAAGAGGAGAAAAGAGAGGAAGGAAGAAGAAGAAGAAGAAAAAGGAGGAAGAAAGAGAAAGGGAAAGGGAAGCTTGGGGTTTGTGCTCGACTCCAGGTAAGCTATAGCTTCCCTAGTCTTGTATGACTTTAGATTTTCTTAGATTAGTGTATTTTGAGGTAATAGTAGAAGTAATCTTGAGTAGAGATGGGTGGAAGAAAATAATGAGATATTAGAGGATAGATCATGTATGCATGCATGGTTCATGGGAAAACCTCGTGTGGAGGTAATCCTAATAGCTATTGTATCTGTATGTTGACGTAGGTCAAGAGGGTTATTCCAGGGAGCCGAAATACCAGAGTTGAGTACCAGTTGTACCAGTCGAGGAGTAACCTACTAAGGTGAGTGGATTTCTCATCTAGCAATGAGAGGTTAATTTGAGCTAGTATAATGAGATTTATACCTAGTTATGGTATGTTATGTTTAGCAGAGTATTATGTATGTTTTAAATATGAGAAATGAGAACCTAGTATATGATAATCTGATAAATGAGTTTTGAGCATAAACACATAAGCATGAGTTTCAATGATGAGGAATTTTTAATGTATACATGGCATATTTGCATGATAAAGCTTTACAAATGATGTATGAGTCATACTGAGCATCAGGCAGCTAGGGGGCTGATCACCCTTTAGACTGTACTGTAGCATGAGCATTGCACACTACTATCGAGCCGGCACCTCCTTGCGAACAGATCGTACGATGAACCCCAGAATCAGGGGTGAGTGCATGCCTAACCAGACCAGTGGGGCTGGTTGTGAGCAGCCCGTGGGGGCATGAATCATAGCTCAGTGGAGCTGATTACTATATATAGCCCGTGGGGGCAGAGAGAAAACCCGAGGTTCCAGGGTTAAGGAACAAAGCACTTTGCCAGGTGAACCGCACGGGTAAGGGGTGCTATTTGTGCGGGGATCCTGTTGCTAGTCACGCACCCGATGAGAGTACACCTACAGAAGGGCGACTGTAGGGTGGTACCTCAGAGGCATTACACACACAGCCCAGCATCATGAGATCTAAAAGCATATGTTGTGATATAAAAAGGGCCAATGGGCCAAATAGTTATCCCGAGAGGGAGATCTTACTTGAGATGCCAGTGGGCAAGCAGATCCTGATGGGAGTCTGGGTTGTAGATAAAGAATGCATATCTTCATATTGTAATGCATGAAGTTTTATTTTAATGAGTTATCTTTCAGTGAAGAGTTATTATAGAGTATTCCAGTACTGATATGTTATTTGAAGAATAAGCTACATTTTATTTTATCTGATATCATGTTAAAAATGTACTTTGAGTTGTACAAGTTAAATAGTTTCAGCATACGATTGAAATTAAGAGGTTATGGTTCTCTATTTCTCCATAGTTAGATGGTTATCCAGTCACTGGGACTTAGGTCTCATCCCTCTATGATTTAAATGTTCTTTCAGATCAGTGAGTATTTCTGCCAGGATCACAAGATAAACAGGACAGGACCCTTAGCTGGTGAAGCTTGCTTGGATGCAAGAGTGTTTAAATGCTAGCCTTGTATATTGAGAGAGTGTGGTTTGATAATTGTATTTTGTATATGTGTATGTGTACAGTGGGATGTAATGATGTTTTAGACCTTTTTGGATATGAATACGAGACTTATGTTTTGGAGAAGATTATGAGTATGATGTGTGCACTTAGGATTTTAATGTCGAATGTGAATGTGATCTTGTAAACTGCCTGAGGAATGTCATGAAAAATATTATCTGAGCAGGTTGATGCTTAATGTTGATTGGGTGATTGTGTATATAATTGAGATGAAAGTGAAAAGTTTTTAACAGGATGTGTTTTCGTGTGTCTGCCACTTATGATAATTAGTTGGGGTTCTCTAGCTCTTTATGGAGCGCTACATAAAGACTAGTAAAACTCTATCCGATTACCACAAGTGTGCAGGTGTGCTGTCGGTGGCCCCAGAGAGAAGGGGGAGCTGACACCTTAACTTCAAGAAAGAAGTTGAAAAATATAAGAACATAGTTGATAAATTTACATATAGCTCTAAAAAACTAAATTTACTTTTAAGTAATCAACGTGCTATTTTGATAGAGCTTGATTAGGATATAAACCAAACATGAAACAAAAATGTGTAAACAATTTCTTTGTTAAGAAAACAAATGATGTTACATGTTACAATTGCAACAAGAAAGGCCATAAATCTTATGAATGTAATGCAAGAAAAAGTAACAAAAAATTAAATGTTGAAGGAAAGAAAATATGGGTTCCAAAAGGAACAATCTTTTTTGCTACTAACCATGAAGGACCCAAGAAGGCTTGGGTACCTAAATATAAGACTTGATTATTTTGCAGGAGTGTTTTGCGGCCAAAAGATCAAAGCAAAAGTGGTATCTCGATAGTGGCTGCTCAAGACAAATGACGGGTGACAAGGATCAATTCATCACCCTTGAAAGCAAAAGAGGAGTTGTTACGTTTGGTGACAAAGGCAAAGGCCATATCATGGGGTTTGGTAAAATTCAAATAACTCCCTCCATATTTATTGAAAATGTCTTATATGTTAATGGTTTAAAGCATAATCTAATTAGTATTAGCCAATTGTGTGATAAAGGTTTCAAAGTATCATTTGAAGCTTCTATTTGCACTGTTTCTAATTCCATTGATAATAGCATTGTATTTATTGGAAATATAAATGGCAATGTGTACTTGATTGATGTAGACAATTTGTCTACTAGTAATCATTTCTTAGTTGCTAATAATGCTAATATGGATGAGATTGGATGGTTGTGACATCGTAGATTAGGTCATGCAAGCACACACCTAATTTCAAAATTAATTAGAATGAATTTAGTAAAAGGCCTTCCACAATTAGATTTTGAAAATAACAAAGTTTGTGATGCATGTCAATTTGGAAAACAAACTAGAAACTCTTTCAAAACTAAAAACATTGTTTCCACTTCTAGGCCACTTGAAGTACTTCACATGGATCTCTTTGGACCTACTAGAACCACTAGTCTAGGAGGAAAGAAATATGGTCTTGTAATTGTAGATGATTATTCTAGATACACTTGGGTATTGCTTTTAGCTCATAAAGATGAGACCTTTCCAATATTTCTAAAATTTTTCAAGAAGGTCACAAATGAGAAAAATAATACCATAGTGTCTCTTAGAAGTGATCATGGCACAGAATTTAAAAATTTTATTTGAAAACTTTTGCATTGAAAATGGCATTCATCATAATTTCTCTGCACCTAGAACACCACAACAAAATGGTGTTGTAGAAAGAAAGAATAGAACCTTAGAAGACATGGCCCGTACCATGCTATGTGAAAGCCAACTCCCAAAGTACTTCTGGGCGGAAGCTATAAACACGACATGTTACATTCTTAATAGAGCTTTAATTAGGCCAATCCTTAAGAAAACCCCTTATGAACTATGGAACAATAGAAAACCAAACATTAGTTACTTTCATGCATTTGGTTGTAAATGTTTCATTCATAATAATGGTAAAGATAATCTTAAAAAATTTAATGCTAAATCAGATGAAGGCATATTCTTAGGATATTCAATATCTAGTAAAGCCTATAGAGTGTTTAACAAGATAAACTTAATTGTAGAAGAATCTATTCATGTAGTTTTTGATGAATCAGTAGCATCGAGTTCAGGAAAAATTGATGATGAAGAAGATACAAATTTACTTGAGAGAGAAATTAAAAAATTAAATATTGATGTATCTTCAGATCATGAACAAGAAGCTAAAGGTGATGATTCTCCTAATGTTGATATTGTTGATGCTAATCATAATGATGTAGATCTTCCTAGAGATTGGAGATATGTCTACGGTCATCCAAAGGAATTAATTATAGGTGATCCATCTCAAAGATGTAAGGACTATATCATCAATGAGAAACATCAAAAATCATCTTGCATTTGTATCTCAAATTGAATCTAAAATGATTGAAGAAGCTGAAAAAGATAATAATTGGTTGTTAGCTATGCAAGAGGAACTAAATCAATTTACTAGGAATAATGTCTGGACCCTTGTAGATAGACCTAAAGATCATTCTGTTATAGGATCAAAATTGGTATTTAGAAATAAATTAGATGAAAATGGTGTAGTAATTAGAAACAAAGCTAGATTAGTTGCAAAAGGATATAATCAAGAAGAATAAATTGATTTTGATGAAACTTTTGCACCTCTAGCTAGATTAGAGGCAATTAGATTATTACTAGCATTTGCATGTCATATGCATATCAATTTATTTCAAATGGATGTTAAAAGTATATTTTTAAATGGATTTATAAATGAGGAAGTTTTTTTGAACAACCACCTGGTTTTGAAGATCATAAATTTCCAAATCATGTTTTTAAATTACACAAAGCACTTTATGGTTTAAAACAAGCACCTAGAGCTTGGTATGATAGGTTAAGCAAATTTCTAATTGAAAATGACTTTTCTAGAGAAATGTTGATAAAACACTATTTTTGAAAAGAAAAGACAAAGATTTATTGGTAGTACAAATATATGTAGATGATATTGTATTCGGTGCTACTAACAATCTCTTGTGTCAAAAATTTGCCAAGTTAATGCAGGGTGAATTCGAGATGAGCATGATGGGAGAACTCAATTTCTTCCTAAGACTCCACATCAAATAAGAAAGAGAGGGAATCTTCATCAACCAAACAAAGTACACAAAGGAAATCCTCAAAAAGTTTGGGATGGAATCAATCAAACCCCTCGGAACACCAATGAGTTCCTCATGTAAGTTAGACAAAGATGAAGACGGTAAGCTAGTTGATCAAAAATATTATAGAGGTATGATCGGATCCCTACTTTACTTAACAGCTAGTAGACCAGATATTATGTTTGCTGTTTGTTTATGTGCTAGATTTCAATCAGAACCTAAAGAATCTCACTTAATTACTGTGAAAAGAATTTTAAGATATCCAAGTGGAACTAAAAATGTAGGATTATGGTATTCTAGAGACTCAACACTAAACTTAATTGCATATTCTGACTCTGATTATGCTGGATGTAAACTAGATAGAAAAAGTACAAATGGTGCATGTCAATTCTTAGGAAGTAACTTAATCTCTTGATTTAGCAAAAAGCAAAATTTGGTTGCATTATCTACTACTGAAGCAGAATATGTTGCAGCTGGAAGTTGCTGTGCTCAAATCCTTTGGATTAAGAGACAACTTGAAGACTATGGCATAACACTTGATAAAACACCTATTAGATGTGATAATACAAGTGCAATCAATTTAACTAAGAATCCAATCCAACATTCAAGAACTAAGCACATTGAAATTAGATATCACTTTATAAGAGAACATGTAGCTAGTAATGAAATCTGTCTTGATTATGTTAGTACTGAAGAACAATTAGCTGACATATTTACAAAACCTTTGAGTGAAGAAAGATTTTGTTACCTTAGAGGAGAATTAGGGATTTGTAACCTTTTGGAATGATTTTGAAACCCTTAAGGAATGACTATCTAGATTTCTATTAATTTCTTGAGATTTCTTCCATAATTTTAAGGACAATTTATCTAGTCATTTAAGCAATTTAATTCTCCATTTTTCAATAATTTTTTCAAAAATTTATTGACCTTATTTTGACAAGTTTCGGCTGTTTGAAACTCATTTGTTTTTCTCTGAAACTGTCACACCTCAATTTGAGGAGTCGATACCTCTTCTGTGTCGCTCTCAGTCTTTGACCTTGGAGCCGACACCCACGTAAGTGGAGCCGACTCCAGTTCGGGCGCTAACTGTGTTAGTGACTTGGAGTCGACACCCGAGTTTGCAGGAGTCGACACCTGGTGGTCCCAAATTAACTTTATTAGGACAGAGTCGACACTTCTGCGATTTCTATCTTCCCCAAACCCTTTCCAAACTTTCTCCAAACCCTCTCAAAACCTTCCAAAGCCAAATACTCCCCAAATCTATCATTCCCAAAGATTTCAATGGCACCTAAGCGTAGGGGATCGGTTCTTAATGCTCCCATTGTTACGAGGAAACGTACGGCGAGGAGTCCAGTCCGTGAACCCACTTCGAATGATGATTCCTCATCAACACCATCAGATAATCCTGGCCCCTCATCTCCACAGGTAGATACTTTAGCTGGGTGAGTTATTACAATGGGTAGAAAAGTAGATTTTGATTTATTCGATTCCGAGGGTTTTGACATTGGAAGACGAATCAAGGAACTTGGTTGGGATAGAGTCTGTTCTTTGGATGTACCCACTTATCCAGCACTTGTTAAAGAATTTTATCTGAATTTAGCTAGAGGAGATGGTGGGATCGTTAGTTCTGTAAGAGGAAAGAGGATTCATCTTACCTTCCATATTTTAGGAAATCTGTTAAATATTCCTGTTACTGGATTTGCTAAAAATATCCATAGTGAGAGATCAGTTGCATTGTCAAGGATGTTAGGAAGAGAAGTTTCTGAATTTGAAGAGGTTAGGGCAAACCAATTGCCACTTGAGCTAAGGCTGTTACCTAACATCTGCAGTAGGATTTTATTTCCCAAGACTGGCCGTTTTGAGTATGTCTCAGAACGAGACATTGTTGTTATGGACAGTATCTTGACTGGTCAGCTTATAAATCTTGCTGGGATGATGATATGATACATGGCTGAGGCTGGGGGCAAGAAGAGTCTTCACTGCCTTATGGAATGATCCTAACCTTAGTTTTTAGGAGTCAAGGAGTAGCTATTTCCGATAATGAGCCTTCGAAGAACCTAAGGCACACTGACTACTACAGCTTGGCCACTGTGCACTGGATGGGTTTTGTGAAAGTAGATGGAAGATGGGAGAGAAAAGGGCATTCTGGTGACAGGGTTGCTGAGACGTATGTGCCTGGCCCTTCTGAGGTAGGACCTTCTGTGAGACAGAGCTCACCAGAGCCAAGTCAGGATGTACCTTCAGCTCCTCCAGCTCCTTCTGCTTTTGATCTATCTTCTGTTGGTTTTTTGGATACTCAGTTAGAATAGCTAAGAGGTATTTTTACTATTCACAAGGAAGAGATAAAATCTGAGTTAGATAATCAATTTATGAACTTGAGAGAGACTCTTTATTCTTTGGATGAAAGAGTTGAAAAAATTGAATATACTCTTGGAGCCTCCGCAGAATCCCTAAAGAATGATCTCAAGAACATTTTTGAAGAACTTAAAGATATATGTGGAGATACAGAGACATATTCCAAATGTAATGCTGAACTTCAGGACAATATTGCTTCTGCATGTACATTTGTTGATGAAAGACTGAAGGCCTTTGTCAAGACTCAAAGTGAAGGAATGGCAAGAATAGTAGAAGAACTGCAAAGACGCATTAGAACTAATTTTTGATTATCTTGTAATGAAGTATCTTTGATGATTAGTATAGTTTGAAGTTTTAATGTAATGAAGTGTAGTTTGATGATTGATGTAGTAAAGTTTCATTTTGTAAAATGATGTAATGCTTGACTTTTTGATGTAATGAACTTATCAAAAATGAATGTCTTTTGATCCTTAAATGAACTTATCAAAAATGATGATTGATACTTAATGAATGTCTTCTTGATCTTTGAAGTATCTATTAATTTTGTTATTTCTCTTAAAACTTCCAGACCTTTTTGTTGATTACAAAAAAGGAAGAGAATTATGTAAGTATTTGCAAATCGTATATGCATTGAATGTAAATCAAAAAAGGGGGAGACATATTTAGCTTTTGTATATGCATTAAATCATATAAGTTTAATTTATTGGTATCTAGTTAATTGCACATGAGGAAAAGTAATTGCAATTGATATAACTACCTCATTGGTATCAATCATTAAAATTTTCTGTTAAAAGAAAGAATAGATGTTAAATTGAATATCATAGAGGGAGCTACCTCATTCAGGGGGAGCTTACCAGTGAGGAATAAATATTTGAGATATTTGATTTGAAAATCTTAATGTTTAATCATGCATATACTCAATGTTTTTATAATCATCAAAAAGGGGGAGATTGTTGACCCAATTATTGATTTTGATGATTAATAAAAGACATGAGTATTTTCATTTTGTTTCTAATAGATTTAACAAGTGTTACAAGGCTTAAAAATGTTTGATCAATCAAAAGAATAAAGAAATATGTTTTGAATTAAGATTAAAAAGAAATCTCAAAGTTCATAGCCTGGAGTCGACACCCAAATGGTAAGGAGCCAACCCCAAGGCGTATCAGAAAGTTTCTGGGATTTTGGCACGGTCCGAAGTCGACACCCAAGGTTTCGGAGCTGACTCCAACCTGAGATACAGAGAAGTGCATTCTGTTTCAGTTTACGGAGCCGATACCTAGAATTCGGGAGCCGACACCTGATATTTCGGGAGCCGACACCTGAGTTTCTGGAGCTAACTCTAACATGGGAACAGAGAGCATGTTTTATGGACTATTCTGGAGCCGATACTTACAGTTTTCCAGAGCCGACTCGCGAAAGCGACGAGCCGACACTTACCTTTTTCGGAGCTAACTCCCCAACAACTTTTTCTTTACTATTTTTGAACATCCGATCTGGAGCCGACACCTGAAAAGTTGGAGCCGACTCCAACTTGTCAGGAATGGATTTTCTATCTGTCAGAACGTACTCCAACGGTAAAATTTTCTTTTCACCTAACTTCTAACGGCTATTTTCTTTGTGTGTAGAAGAATCCAAACGTCTCCAATGGCTAGTTTTCCCTCCTAAAACGTGGATTAAGGGATCTATAAAAAGGGGACCATCCGTTTGAAAACGGGACAGAAAATTTAAGAGAAAATAGATTGAAAAATTCGAGAAGTCTTGAGCAAGAAATCAAAAAGGAAAGAGTCAAAGTTCAAATCCATCAACTCCAGAAAAGCTCAAAGAGAAATCCAAGGCATTCAAGCTCAAAATCGGAGGATTTCCTAAGTGAAGAAATTAGAAGCAAAAGCCCTGATTTTCTCATCTTCTCAACTGCAAGTTTTAAAGAATCTGAGTTGAGGCACTGATTCAACTTTTCCAAGAAGAAGAGGAAAAGAAGAAGAGAAGAAAAGCGCACATTCAAAGATCTTCAAATAGGCTTTTCTAATCCTTGTTTAGTTTATTGTCTATTTGCTCATTTGAGGAGCTTTCTTGTATCTTAAACTCTATTCTCATTTACTGTTTACTAGTCCAATCAAGGGATTAAATTAGTTGAGGTAGTTTACCTCAGGGACAAGCTAAGGATAGCTTGTGATTTGGGTTTTGTGCTGGTGAGTTCGGAAAACCAGCTGGGTTCATTGTAATTCTGGAGGAAACAACAAGTTTTGAGTTGTGAGCTTATAAAACAACTCGGCTGTAATCAAGTAGATTATAGTGTGGACCCAAATGGTACTTGGGAGTGGACATAGGTGTTAGATACACCGAACCACTATAAAATCATTGTGTTTGCCGTGTTTTGACTCTCTTACTCTATCTCTTTATTTGTGCTTAATATCTATCCAGCATATAATCTCATTTATTCAAAGCACATATTTTTTTAAGGGGCCACATATTTTTTAAGAACCCAATTCACCCCCCCCCCTCTTGGGTTGCCATCTGGGCCAACAGTAAAGATATTAATTCGAACCAAACTTGGCAGGAATAATCATGCCTCGTCACACCAGAAGTATGCGACAAGTTGGAGGTTCCCAGGATGATGACTCTGGCCAGCAAGGAGGCCAACAAACTTCTGGAGGTTCTTGTTCCATTAATGTGGCTGACAATGACCAGCAACAATGCCAGACTGAGATACTTCAGGTTCTTGTGGAATGATGCAGGCTATGCAGCAGCAGATCCAACAAGTTGTGCCTGCTCAGCCAGTCCCTCCTATTCCACAAACTCCGTAAGTCGAACCTGAACCACCAGTCCAGCCCGCTCCGCTGCAACCCTGGCAAGGAGGAGGTCAGAGCTTTGCTGAGTTTAAGAGCTTTGCCCCTGCTCCCTTCTCTAGATCCACCAACCCCGCTGATGCTGAGGGGTGGATGAGGGAGATGGAGAAGGCCTTCAGAGCCCATGGTAGCCAGAAGGAGGAGCGGATTAGATTTGCCATCTACCTCCTTCAAGGGGAGGCATATGATTGGTGGATGCATATGGAGCAGCGATTAGGTGGACAGGCTGTTTCCTAGAGGGAGTTCAAGGAGGTCTTTTTCAACAAATACTTCCCCAATAGTGTGCAAAGACATATGGAGTCTGAGTTTCTAGAGCTGGAGCAGAAGAATCTCTCTGTGGCCTAGTACGAAGCCAAGTTCACTAGGCTAGCCCGGTTTGCTCTAGAAATAGTGACCACTGAGAGAGCCAAAATCACCAGTTCATTGAAGGACTGCGACCCAAACTGAGGCAAGCAGTCAATGCATTTGAACTCTCCACATATTGTGTTGTGGTGAGCAAAGCCATGGTGATCGAAAGAGACATGAATAGGAACCAGAAGGAGTGGAAGCTACAGAGGAAGAGGAAGGGGTCTCCTTCGGATCAGTCTTCGGGGCAGGCCAAGAAGAAAGATATATATCAACCCCCCTCAGGACAGAAGGGTAAGGAGACCCGTTGCCCTCACTGCGGAAACTTCCACCCAGGCAAGCAGTGCCGTGGGCCGAGAGGTGCCTGCTTCATATGTGGAAAAGTGGATCACAAGATGGCCACATGTCCCCTTCGGAGAGATCAGCTGCCTTCTCCAAATCTTGGGATGAACCAGCAGCATCAGCCGAGGACCCAGGGAAGGGTCTTCACCCTCCCCCAATAGGATGATGCCGCTTCTAACTCCGTTGTGGCAGGTATACCTGTTATTTAAGATTATTTTGTTCATATGCGATATAATGCATTGATCATGAAGGATAAATAGGATCAGCTATATGACATATAAGACAAACTAAACTTTGTGATCATGGACAATTAAAGTAGGCAACACTTATGCTCAAACTTTAGTAGATCCGGGTGCCACGCATTCGTTTATATCTGAGGCTTATCTTGCCAGCAATGCATCGTTGACACCTGTTCCCCTAGAACAGGAGTTGCAGATTGCATTTCCAAATGGAGATGTTATGAGGGTGGACTCAGTATGCAAATCTTGCCTAATTAATTTGAAGGATAAAAAGTTGAAGGCTGATCTAATCGTCCTTCCACTAAAGTCCTTTAATGTTATCCTTGGGATGGACTGGTTGGCCTTCTATCATGCTTCGGTAGACTGTTTCAGGAAAATGGTGATCTTCAAAATCCTTAATCAGCCTGAATTCAGTTTTATTGGAAGCCAGGAACACCTGGCCTCAGTGTTTGTATTAGCACTGCAGGCTGCCAAATATTTGAAGAAAGGTGGCCAAGGGTTTCTTGCTGTGGTCAAGGACCTTCAGCAGGAAGAGGTGAAGTTGAAGGATATTCCAGTGGCTATAGAGTTTCTCGATGTCTTTCCGGATGATTTGACCGAATTGCCTCCAGACCGAGGGTTGAGTTCACCATTGACTTGGTCCCTGGCACTGGACCTATATCCAAGGCCCCTTATTGCATGGCCCCAGCTGAGCTAAAAGAGTTGAAGGGCCAATTGCAGGAGCTTCTAGATCGGGGATTTATCAGACCGAGTGTTTCTCCTTGGGGTGCTTCAGTATTATTTATCAAAAAGAAAGATTGAAGTCTTCGGCTCTGCATTGATTACTAAGAAATCAATAAGGTAACAGTGTGGAACAAGTATCCCTTGCTGAGGATTGATGACCTATTCGATCAACTCCAAGGAGCTCGAGTATTCTCGAAGATTGATCTTCGGTCAGGATACCATCAACTCAAGGTCAAGGCTGGAGATGTGCCTAAGACAACATTCAGGACTAGGTATGGCCACTACGAGTTCTTGATGATGCCGTTTGGGTTAATTAATGCCCAGGCAGCATTCATGGAGATGAACAGAATCTTTAAGCCATACTTAGATCAGTTTGTGGTGGTGTTCATTGATGACATCCTGGTGTATTCTAAAAGCCACGATGAGCATATGGACCACCTGAAAATTGTTCTGCAAACTCTTCGGGAGAAAAAGCTTTATGCCAAGTTGCAGAAGTGTGTCTTTTGGTTGAGCCAAGTATCATTCTTGGGTCATGTAATATCTAAAAATGGCATAACTATGGACCCAACGAAGATTGAGGCAGTTGTAAATTGGAGTCGGCCTTCCAATGTATCTGAAGTCAGAAGCTTCGTGGGGCTGGCTGGATATTATCGCGGATTCATGGAGGGCTTCTCTTGCATTGCTCTACCCTTGACTCGCTTGACCCAAAAGCAAGTGAAGTTTAACTGGACTGAGGAGTGTGAGAGAAGTTTCCAGAAGCTGAAACAATGCCTAGTGTCAGATTGGAGATCATGTCTTCCTGAAGATATCACCAACCAAAAATGTGATGAGATTTGGAATTAGAGGTAAACTGAGTCCACGATACATTGGGCCATTTGAGATTCTGAACAAAGTAGGGGAGGTGGCTTATAGCCTGGCATTACCTCTGGCACTCTCTGGGGTACACAATGTATTTCATGTATCTATGTTGAGAAAGTGCATTTCTAACCCTAGCCATGTAATAGAATTTGAGCCCATGCAGTTAAGGAAGGATCTAACATATGAGGAGCATCATGTGCGTATTGTGGACCGCAAGGATCAAGTTTTAAGACGGCGTAGCATTCCTTATGTCAAGGTTCAGTGGAGTAACCATTCTGAGAGGGAAGCTACTTGGGAGCTTGAGGAGAAAATTAAAGAGAAATATCCTCAATTGTTTGTAGCATAGCATATGTAAATGGAAAGAAGATTAATCATATGATCAAAGCTTTGGATTCTAAATGTTATTTGAAGTACATCAATTTCGAGGCCGAAATTTTTATAAGGAGGGAAGAATATGAACCCCTGGATCCTCACCATGTGAGGATCCACCATTGTTGACGGAGGAAGGGAGGCGCTGGCCCTTCCTTCGCCATTGTTGACGGCCGCGGTGAAGGGAGCGCCGCAACCAGTCAAAGAAAGGGGGCGCCGATGCGCCCCCTTCACACGAGCACAGGGGAGGGGCTAACCCTCCCCTTGCCATGATATAAGGAGGGGGGGAGCACCCCTCCTTCTCCATTCTCATTCCCCCCCCCCCCCCCCCCCCCAGCCTCAAGGTAAGAAGAAGGGAGAATGAGAGAGAAACAGAGAGAGAATGAGAGGCAATGAGAGAGGGAGAGAGGCGGAACCAAGCTGGTTCACAGCTTGGTTCGGGCCAGGCGGAGTGGTTGTCGCCTCGCCGGGCCTAGGCGGCGGCCAGTGGCCCTCACTGGCGACGGGCGACTGTCCGGTGAGGGTCCGGCAGGCCGCGGTGGCCAGTCGTGCCGTCGGCATGACTCCAAGCCGCGGTGGGTTGAAAGAGAGAGGAATAGAAATAGAGGGAGAAAGAGAGAGAAAGGGAGGCGGCCACGGCCGTGGCGGTGGCCGGCGACCGGGCTGCTTAGGAATTGGCCGGCGGCGGCCTTGGCCGCCGGCATGGCTCCCCCCTGTTTCAGGTGAAACAGGGGAGGCGCGTGGGGAAGAAGAAGATGTGGGCCGGCTGGGTCGTCCCACGTTGGGCCCTGTTGGGCCGAGTCTGAACCATCTTTGGGCCACATTTTGGGTCATGTATTGGGTCAGGAATGAAGTAATAAAAATATGACCCGATTCAGTATTGATTCTAGTTTCTTGGAATATTTTATTTCCCCATTCGGGTTTATATATTGGGAGATATTCGAGCCCAAAGTTGGACCCAAGATTAGACTGGGTAGACCTTAGGGGATGCTTCATTATTCCAATTTTTAAAATTTAATTGTGGAAATTAATGCTATAGGTAACTAGATGTCCACATAGCTGATTTATAGTTTGGAATTAGCATACTGAGGTAAGTAAGTCATTTATTATAATTTTTATAATTTATTAGAATATAAAAATTATGTATTTAAATGCTATATTGACGTATATTGCATTATTTAAAAAATAAGATAAAATAGAATTTTACTATTTAATTTGATAAATAGTACCACGAGTATACAATTGGTTATCTATTATAATTATATGTGATTGCTAATATTTTTCAAAGTAATAAATTATAAATATGCAAAAATTGGATGATGTGATTATTTTGGCTTTGCAAAATATACTGGTATTATTGATGTATTTTTATGCTATGAATGTACAAATCACTGTATATGTGATATGAGGAGCTTATGCTCATGATGATGCATGATGTGCTACATGCAAATATGATGATGATATGTTTCATCGCGGTTCACATATAATGTGAAACAATATAAAATGCCAAGAGATACAAGACCCACCTCCACAGAGGGAGATATATGGAGGACACACATCTAGAGGATGTGATGTGATTGGTATATGACATAACGCACACATATCTAGAGGATGTGTTATGATTGATTATGATATATGGCATAATGCTGGTACCAGGACCCTTCCTCTTAGAGGACATTAAAGAGTGAAATACCAGATGGGTGTTGTAGGGCCGTGGGACACATAAGAAAATAATAATATGAATACAGTGGGTTTGTTTACATTGCATATTTCGGCATTTATTGTATAATTAAGCTTCCAAAATTATTTAAGTTGATGACATGCATGTTTTGATAACATGATAAATGTATTTGAAATTGGAAGTTTTATACCTGAGAATGTATTTTGATAATATCTTGAAATGATGAAATGATTATATTATATGATAGTAGGCTTACTTATTGAGTGTGAGCTCATATAAATCTCACAATGTTTTTCAGAGCCACAAGACTGAAGAATGAGATTTGGGGTAGTTGGAGCTTCTATCAGAGGAAATTAAGATCCAACATTTTGTTGTAACCCTATTGATTTATGTATAATGGGCATATAGCCCAAAACTCATAATTATGGCTTGTACTAAAAATATTTGACTCTAAATGATATAGTGGTATTATCCTTCCTTGAATAAATTGGATTGTTATAGAACGCCTTGCATGCCAGTCATGCGACGGGTTGCTATCCCTGGATCCCACATTGGTTCTGAGGCATGACACCTTCAATTTTAATTCTGCTATACAATGAATGCCATGCTTGTAAGCAACTCTAATACCATGAAAACTACGTAACCAACAAAAGAAACGAAAAAAGAAATCCTAATCCGTGAACCAAGAGGGCTACCGCTCCTTTAAAGCTTTCTCCATCTGAAATTCACGCAGTTGGAAGCAACCCTATATTTTTAAGGTAGACGATATAGTCCCATATATGAAAGCAAGGATATAAATATGTAAATTAAATTTTCTTATTACAACCCCATGATCATTATTCTATGAACTTTTATTCTTTGTTCTCATTGTCAAGATTTAGTAGCTTCCTTTTGTTATGCACCAAGTAATTATATTTGGGAATTTCAGAGACAACCGAAATGCCTATTTCTGAAAACATAAAGCGTTCTGCCACGTATTACATCCTTGCTGAAATGCAACAATTCTTCTATTTTGGTGTGCTATATTTGTCGCTTTTTTTTTTTGACAAGTATACGAATGCTTAATTTATAGAACATGTGTTTGTATCTGTTAAGTTGGTTATACTAACAATTATATAATCACTATAAGTTTTTTTAATAAAAATTCATATAGGAAAAAAAAAAGGCAACCAATAAAGGAACAAGACTCCATTGAGTCCATCTAATGCTGTAAAAATTTAAGAAGTATATGTTTCAGATATATAACGTAAATATAATCTGCAGTTCTTGCATTGGTTACGACGGAAATGCAAGTATGTTAGCATTGTTATCAATCTCTACTGGTCTTGCATTGTCACAAAATCAAGAAAACATGAACTACTTTTCCAAGTTGTGCATACAAAGATCATCGATCTGGATGGAAAGGTCGTCTACTTTTCTACAACTACGAAAGATCATTAAAAAAACTAACCACTTCTTCGATTCATTGTAACTGAACTCCTGAAGATTTTGCTCTGACATTCAAAATAATCAATTGAATTTGAAAACCATTAAATGAAAGTTAGAATTTTGTGGCACAATCTGTTAATTTAATACTAATATGCATTCTTTTATTAAAGCCTCATCTGCTTTTTAGATATCTGAAAATTTTTAATACTATGATTCCGATACATGATATTCCAGGAAGTTCGGGTAGAAGAAAGGAACCTTCATCAATCTCCAATCTAATTCCCAATTTAATATTGGCATTACATTTGTGAAAAAAAATGCTTATTCTTTGTTAGAATGTTTCACATCATCCTCACACATGTGAAGCATTGATATGAAAACAAATTTTAGAATAGTTAGTATGGTATTATTCTATAGAAAGCAATTATAAAAAAAAATTTAAAGACTTTTCGGTGTTTTCGTTCTAAAGCTTGAGAATATTCCGTTGATAATATTCTGTTGATATATGATTCTATTCTATTTGATTACAATGGGGTATGATTCTATTCTATTTGATTACAATGGGGTATTGATTCTATTCTATTTGATTACAATGGGGTATTCCATCTGCCTGGCTTGGATAATATCAAGTAGAAATTTCCCATTCAAACCCAAACAATATTAATTGAACTTCATAACTTACTTATTCTACCAATTCAGATATATTCACAGCATTAAATAGTATATTGTAATATTTTATATTTTAATCATTAATTTTTATTAAAAAAATATTAATTATTATGCATCATATGTAATTCTTTTGCAAGTTTTCTACAAACGGATAATGCAGTGATTTTTAAAATTTATATTGCAATTGAAGAATAATAGCGATATTTAATATATTTGAAATGTTTATTTATATTTAGTATTTTAAATATGAATCTGGTTGGATGATGGATTCTCGTAACTAAAAGTCTTAATCGTTTATGTCACATAAAATCTCTATCTTCATCTTTTATTATTATATAATTAATATTAGTTTATATTATCGAGTTATGCTTAAGAATGTGATATATCTTCAAATAATATCTGACTAGCATCCTCGTCTGGATTTAAAAAAAGATATATACAACTATCATTATACACGTCTCTATTTGTCTCAGCTTAATATCTCATTATGTATGCATCTCTGTTTAGAATACAAATAAAAAATTTTGTGCTGCGTAGTTTGCTTTTATATTTATATTTTAGGCTCTCTTTCTTTTGAATAAGTTTCATGAAAAAAAAAATGATCAACTTTTCATCGGCCAACTTTTTGATATGCTCTTACTTCAGTCAAAAAAATAGGATAGAAACTATAGGGCAGATAAGTTAAAATCTTTTACAGGTAAGTCAATTTTTCACCAAATGTTCTAAGTGTTAGAATGCATGTCTCAGATTTTTGCCAAACGTTAACGTTGGAATTCTAAGTGTTAGAATTCATGTCTCTGGTTTTCACCAAACGTCAGAATTCTAAGTGCTAGAATTCAATGAGCTAAAGGCTAAATTGAGCCTATAAATTAGAGGATATTCTTCACCAGATGACAACAACGATATGTTATGGATTGAAATTTTAAAGAGTTAGAATAGAAATCCTAGTATGATTCTGGTGTTAGCAAAAGTTTGGTGGATCCTGGAAGAAGATTCAAGTAGGAGGATTCAAGATCAGCAAAGTTATTTTTCTGCGAGCTAGCACTCCCGGAAATCCGATCATTCGGAGACTTCGCGTGGATAATACTAGAGGCCGGATGATTGAATGGCTGCAGAGCACAAAGGATTTACCTATTATTCTTAAGGTAAGTGATTTGATCCCTAGATCTTGATTTGATCCCTAGATCTTAAGGTAGGCTTCAAGATAAGTAGTTTGACTTCTTATCTTGAAGATCAAGATATGATCTTGATTACTTTATTTATTTGCATAATTTAGATCAAACGATCCTATAGTATAAGGCAAAGATATGATCTTGATGCATGTTACATAGATTAATATTTAATATTTAAGTTTTCACATTGATAATTATTATCAAATTATTAAAATATGCAAGCCTTGGAGGTTGTTTCTTCCTACACGTCTTTCCATGATAGAGATCCCCAATAAGATAGCCGGTCAGTCTGAATAGTGATGCCTAGGTACAGAGAATGGCCTCCCTAGTTCTTCCCTTTGTCTTTGGACTAAAACAGACCATAGACTTTGGAAGATTAGCTTTCTGACCAGAGGCTTGACAGTAGTACTGAATAATGAAGGCATAAGTGATTGCATTATAGACAAAAGCCTGGCCCAGCAAGATGCGGTTGTCAGCAAACAGGAGATGAGAGACCAAGGGGCCATGAGGCCCTGCAGTGAATGGAGCAATGCGAAGATCATGTTGCGCCTGGTAGAAAGCTTGAGATAGATCGTCAGCATCAAGGATGAACAAGAACAGGGATAGGAGGCATCCCTATCGTAGACCCACCTCAGAATGAAATAAGTCTGTCTGACTACCATTTATAATAAGAGAGAATAACGGCCTAGTAATGCAGGCCAAAATCCAGTCAATAAAGAAGTCGTCAAACCCAAATTCCTGAAGAGTTCGGTGTAGAAATGCCCAGCTCACTCTATCATAAGCTTGCTCCATGTCTAGCTTGACCGCCATAAGGCACTGGCGGGCAGAGGATCTCTGTAGATCATGCATAAACTCCTGGGTTATGAGGACATTATCAGTAATGCAGCGCCCTCTGATAAAAACCTTCTGCTCAATAGAAATAAGCCGAGCTATCACATTCTACAGGCGAATGACTAATATGCAAGCACATACCTTGTACAAGGTAATGCAGAGGCTAATGGGCCGTTAGTGTGAAGGAGTGGAAGCATTAGAACGCTTTGGCACAAGAGTAATAAAAGTCTGATTCCAATCAGCAGAACTGGATTTGGATTGAAAGACACTCAGGATGGCCTGCACTACATCTTGGCCCACAATACTTCAATAGGTACGGAAGAGAAAAGGCAGGAACCCATTAGGCCTAGGGGTTTCAACGGCCCATTCTAACCACATTACCCTATATTTTGCTGTCACACTGAGAGCATTTAAGAGCTGAGATCTTTTTTTAGCCAGCTACTCCTGATTCCTCAAATCAGAGCAACTATGGCTAGTGGAAAAGATTTTTGACCACCGGATGTCATTCCATGTAGACGAGAATGTTAAAAACATTTCAGTATATGTGAACTGATATAATTATGTTTTAAAAAAATTAGATTAATTGAATATCAATTAATGAAGTATTTTATGTGAGTTCATTATAGTTTAGGATCATCATTTAAGTTATTAGACTATTTGGTGAAAGAATTATGCCCTGAAAGCCAATCACAGTTATTGTATCAGTGGCAAAATTTGTAATTTCTCTCAACTCAAGAATGATAATAAAGGCAATTTTATATTTCATCATATGTTGTGTCTTATATTTTTTTATGATGAACCCCATAGAATAAGGCAATGTTTTTAGGGTTACAGAGAAAACAATGAGACCTAAAACCTATAAACCCTAATCTAGAATATTCCTAGTCATAGGATCATAGATTTGGGGATCAATGAATCTGGATAGACTAACACATCTTATTTATGCTCGATTGTGAGGGTGGTTGGTCTCACGACCACTTATGTAGGGACACTAATATAAAGATGTGGGTGCTCATTAGGTTATGAGTTCACTGAATTGATCCGATAGGAGAACATCAAATGAAAGTTTTACTTACTTGTCATAATAGATTGTTCTCTAGTGGCAGTTGTATAAGTAATCCTTAGACCTGAGACCATCATAGTATCTTGTACACATGAATCCATATTTTGGTTCATATTCATTCATAACAAAAGGTCATGTACGGGGTGATGCTGGATATGAAGGATTGTGTATGAAGGTAATGAGTAAGTCAACAAGGAATCGATAACTCCTAATAAGAGGAGTATTTATCCTAAGTAATCTCATCAAATTAATGTTGACTCAGAAAATCTTTGATCAAAGTATGATGAAATTAGAAAGGTTTTCTAATTTATCATCGATTGAGTCTTCATTAATGATTAGAGATTCAAATGGATTATGTGTGAGGGTTTGACATTTATCCATGCCCATCACTTAATCGGATTAAAGAAATATCGAAGGATTGAATTGCATGGTAACTTGCTACTAAAGGATATTTTGATAATTTTTATCAAATTCCTCAGCTTCTGGGTAGGCATGACACATTGCTAGACGTCAATCTTGTCTTGTAGGTTTTTATGAATCAATTAGATTGATTTCATAAGTCAATTTGAAGGTTAGTCCAGATTGACAGTTTAAGTTAGCCCGATTTGACCTATTCAGATAGTCGGATACATAATCAGGCTAAACCAAAAACCTATCGCTGGCTAGATGAGGAACCCAGAGGGTCACACACAATAAGGAATTGATTAAAGAAGTTAAAAATATTTTTATTAGGATTTTTGGATCCTAATTGGTTGGCCAAGATCGCATACTAGCATATGTGGGCTAACCCAAGCTTCTGACTTAATCTATTTAGGTCAATTTGCTTGCTGATTGGGCTACTAAATTTAAGTTGAACTTAAATTAACATTAGCCATGTATTGGGCAGCCTATCTAGAGTTTAATCTAAATTTATGATATTTTTCTAGATTTTTATGATGATCAAATTAGAATTGGATTCGAATTTCAGCGTGATTTGGTTAGTTTGGGTTGACTTGGTTAGTCTGGGTTGACCTGAGGCCTTAGTCCTTTTTTGAACCATTTTATTTTGAATTTAAATAAGTTTAATTTATTAAATATTATTTAAATTCATTAATAAAATAATTTAATAAATTAAATGCTTAATATGGGCTTGTGGGGGTTTGAACCGAAGACCCCTTGGACACTTGGCACCCCCTCGGAATGGATGGGAGCATTGCTGCCCTTTCCTTTCTATTTAAAGGGGGCGGCGGCAAAAGGGATTCGATGAACCGAAAAAAAAAAAAAAAAACAAACACAGAAAGCCCGTAAGCCTTCCTTCTCCCCTATTCTTCTTCCCTTGTCTTAATATCACTATCATATTAAGACAAAGCCCTAAGTTAAGATAGACAAGGCCCTAAGTTGAGATAGAGGATAGGGCATGTATCGGATTGATTCTCACAATGAGAGATCTCTATTCTCCTTATATAAATATTGTAAAACCTTATTGATTCGTAATACTTTTATTGACTAAAGTATAATTTTCTCTCCTATCATATATACACAAAATGCTAATCAGTTATATTATGGAGAAGTTATGTATCTTGCAATGAATGCGAATACGATTTTTATTATGTTATATATACACATATATTTATAATATTGAGATTATTACTTTTATTTTGGATTTACGAAATCCATGTAGGGACAGATCAATTGAGATAAAATAAATATCGATAAATTGTATATTGTCTGGCACGTTGCTTGTCTGGGGTATTGGAGTCAAGAAACAACATCAATTTCTGATAGATTGAGTCCATGTTGGGTCACATGCATTATCTTCCAACCTGATGAAGAGCTTTCATTTTAATCTCTTTCTGAAGACATGAGTACTGTTTTGATTCAAAGATTGGTTACTTTCCAGTTTGTAACAATGTTGATTCCAATGATGATGCAGTATAATATTAAGATGATGTATATTATTATTTATTGACCTATGTATTTATTGATAGTTTAAAATTTTGAGGTCTAATGGTTAGTCAACATAATATTAGGGTCAAAATAATGAGTCCAAATATTCATTCAGGCCAATTTTTCCTGTTTATTTTCTTGATTTGTTCTTATCTTGAGTCATGGTCGGCTTGTTTAAGTTGTTCTGAACTTGTTCTTGTAATTATTGACTTGTTTAGGTCTTGGTGAGCCCCATATGAGATGGTGCCAATAATTTATATATAATTGACCCATTCCCCAACTAAGTATTTGAGGTCCAGTAGTTTGTTGGGAAATTTATATGGCTGCAAAATTGGAAACTGAATTTTCACTACCTTTGCAAAGAGCTTAAGGATCATTTAATTTGAGTTTCGCGGTTAGTTAACATATTTCCCAAATCATGGCCACCTTGGTAAACTGCCAAAATAACAAACAGGAAATGACCCTATCTAGGGCAATTATTGACTTCAGTCATTGGAAAC
Organism: Calamus simplicifolius; assembly: GCA_900491605.1. Taxonomy (NCBI): domain Eukaryota; kingdom Viridiplantae; phylum Streptophyta; class Magnoliopsida; order Arecales; family Arecaceae; genus Calamus; species Calamus simplicifolius. The sequence goes on from UESW01004478.1 coordinate 748,045, forward strand.
AATTACCTCACATAGTTGATAAAAAATAATTGCTATTGACCTTTCTGGCAGCTATCCCAAATAAAACTGATATAGCCAACCAGCCAAGCTCATAGCTTCTTCATTGTTGTAGATTATTAGAAAGCTAGATCCACTACTTTGTATTAATAAAAATGGCAAAAGTCGAGCACATAAAATCTTGTATGTTAAAGTTATTGGCAGTAAAACTTTTTTCTTTGAAGCTTTTAGAAGTATAGGTTTTATAAGAAACTATTTTTTATTTATGAACTATATTTTAAAATATCATGAACCTTTAACATATGTTTGGTAACCAAAACAACAAAGTTCTTTTAAATTAGAAATGATAAAGGATATTACATAATACTTTCAACTTTCTAACTACTTATATTCAAAAATTATTATAAATTATTCTTAACTTATAAATTATTATAACAATATTATGATATAATAATATCATATTATAATAATTTAAAATATATATTATAATATAGTATAATAAATATAATAATTAAAACATAATAATGAATATAATTTTTTTTATTATTTTATGCTACATTATTATATTATAGTTATAATAATATTTTTCATACTATATTCATTGTATTACAAGGTAATGAAATCATTATACTATAACATAATAATGAGTTGAGTTTTATCCAGTAATGTGATGGCCTTAAAATGTTAGCTTTCAAACTCTTGACTAACATGTCGTTGACATAGGCCTCTATAGTTTTTCTTATCAAGTCCTTTAATCTATTGTTGATTAGTCTTTGTGGTCACTCCCGCATTATTCGGTCTAAAAGGCATGACTTTATAATGATGCAACCTCTTTTTTGTGATGAAGTTTATTTTCTCCTCATCCATCTCATGCATTCTATTCTAATTGTAGCTGGACAGTACTTCTATAGAGCTAAGCAATTCATGTCTATTTGTCAATGCCAAGCTAATCAATCTTAGGTAATAAAAAGTTATCATTGAGGTAAGTTTTGTTAAGGTCAATGAAGTCAACATACATCCCCTTTTTTCTTGTCGCATTTTTTCATCATGACTACCTAAATTGGCGAACCAATTTAGGTAGTTGACTTTTCTAATGAAACATGCATCCAGAAGCTTGTCTACTTCTTTATTCAAAGCTTGTTGCTGGTCTAGGAAACAGTCTCTCTTCTTTTGCTAAATAATTTATGATTAGGGTCCATATTAAGCCAATAGATGATAACCTCTAAGTCTATGCCTAGCATATCTATTGCTGTTCAGGCAAACGCACCGTAATTGGCTTGAAGAAAATTAATGATTTGCTCCTAGACCTCACCTTGTAGAGGCGAACCGATATGAACAATTCTATTGTTATCTTCATAAGAGATACAGTATCCAGATTTTCCATAGGCTCATCTTGATGCTCCTTAGACTCATCCCTTATGTTTAGGCTTTTAGCAGACAATGCTTCCTTAGTTTTGTACTTCTTGTCAGAGTTGCTATATAATACTATTAAGTTGTGGCTTGATCATCGCTAAACTTACTCAAACAATGTTCAATGGAAGACTTCATCAAGAGATAATAGATTGATATGATTGTCCTTGATGTGGCTGATGGAGCCACGTGGGCAATCATGGTAAAATTAAATAAATAGTGCAACCAGCTAGGCCGAGGCAGCCCCGACTCCCCAAGTCGGCCCCGCATCGGCCCCAGTTTCTCCAGTCATGCCGAGGCAGCCCCGACTCCCCCAAGTCGGCCCCGCGTCAGCCCCAGCTCCTCCAATTACGCCGAGGCGGCTCCGACTCCTCCAAGTCGACCCCGCGCCAGCCCCGGCTCGGTCCCATTCCCCAAGATGATGCCGGCCATTTAGCCTGCCAACACTCTGACCCACGCAGTTTGACATAGCTAGGCCCATCTATCATCCGACCTTGTCACCGATGGACGAGGCCCACCTACCAACTGATCCTGCTGCCTGATAGGACCAGGCCCACCTACCGACTGGCCTTGCTGCCTGATGGGACTTGGCCCACCAACTGCCGGTTCCTCCTCTCCGATGGAACAAGACCTATCGACCAGCCCAAATTCATGTAACTTCTACGTGTTCCACAGACATCCCCTCACGGAACCTCATGTGGCTAATCCCCATGCGGGTGTCGATTGCCTATAAAAGGATAAGCCCACTGGGGACCCAAGTATGACAAAAAAAACAGAAGTGCTCACTTACACTTTCACTCCAGAAAGACTCCAACTCTCGGAGATCTTTCTGCCCTAAGGAGCTCTCCCGAGTTCCCCTTCGGCTGTGACCTCGGTTGCTAAATTGAGCGTCGAAGGGTCCCCACCGGAGCTTCCTCCGATCTTGGGAATTCTTACAGGTAATCCGTCCCAGCGAAGGTTCCATCAACAAGCAGTTTAATCTTCCCTGCGCTCAGGATCAGTGATCAAGTGTCATCAGATTGGCAAGCCATGTAGGGGGGCAACTAACGACAAGAAGGAAGATGCGAACTCTACAGTGTTCCCCCTCTGTCCACTAAGGAATGGTGGTGACACGGGCTCAAGACGCTTCCACTAGCTACCCTGGGGGGCATCCCCCACCGGCTAGGCAGTAGGAAGTTAACCCTCCTACTGTCGATCCTCCTGCCGTCCACCCACCACTAGATGCGATTGCCCCAGCTGATCAGCTGGCAGCCCTCACCCAACAAGTTCAAGCCCTTACTGCCATGGTCCACGGGCTCTAGGAGCAGCAGTCCGTGGCCATCCAACACCAGACTGCTCCTTCCCCCGCCAGTCAGCAGTCTGCTAGGGGAAGGTCCCCCCACCAAGAAACTGGTCATCGGCAAGCCTCCCCTAGGAGGTCTCCCCAACAGAAGGCTGGCTGCTATCGGGCCTCTCCCAAGAAGCCTCGTCGGGAGCCCCTCAAGAGACCATGCTCCCCCAACCATGACTTATGTGGGTCCTCCTCGGAACCTCAGCGCCAAGAGGAGCCAAAGCGGAGGTATCACCTCCCACGTCCTTCTCCATCCTATTCCTCCTCATCCTCTGAGCCATCCAGGAGGGCCCTTGGGATTAGTCGCCAGATGGAAGAGCACCTGGACGAGTACCCCCGGTGACTAGACGAGCTCACCAGAAAGATCAACAACCAGCCGGAGGAGGAGTATGACACTCGTCCTCCCTATACCCGCCGAATATTGGAGGAGCTCGTACCCTTCAGATTCCACTTTCCTCAGATAGATCCGTATGATGGCACGATGGATCCCCTCGACCACCTTGAGAGTTATAAGGCCCTGATGCAAGTACAAGGGGCTACGGATTCCCTCTTGTGCAAGGCTTTCCCTGCTACCATGCAGAAAGCCGCTCGCGCCTGGCACACCTGTCTGCCCCCTCACAGTATCGATTCCTTCCAGGAGCTGGAGAAGGCATTTTTGGCGCATTTCGATGCCTATCGTAGAATCCTGAGGGTTGCTGATAGCCTCTTCTCTGTATGCCAGAAGGAAGGAGAGTCACTTCGAAATTTTATGGCCCGATTTAAGATCGCAGTGGCGATGCTGGCACTAAAGCGGGGGCTCCTCCCTTTCCGCTTCACTTTCTCTTTGGATAAGAAGCCCTTCGGCTCCTACTCCGACCTTCTCCTCCAAGCCCAAAAGTACATTCATGCGGATGAGGCCGACCTCACCAGCCGTAAGTCCGCAAGAGGGTCTAGCCGAAAGCCTGCCCGTCCTAAGCCAAGCAGATCCTCTCATCTGCGGCGTCCCGAGCCGCCCCGCCGACCAAACAACAGGCATCAAAGCCTCTCCCCTTCGGAAAGCAAACTTACGCCTCTCCTGGCTCCTCGCTCCCATATCCTCATGGAGATCGAGGGCGAACCCTACCTCGAGCGACCTCCTCCCATGAGGAAGGGCCTCCCCCGCAACAAAAGCCGCTATTGTCGCTTCCAAAGAGACTACGGCCATGACACTGACAACTGCTACAACTTGAAGCATGCTATCGAGGAGCTCATCCAGTGGGGCTACCTTAAAAAATATATCCAGAAAGCGCCCCCACCAGTGCTAGCTCTCATGGGGCACCCGCTTGCTCAAGCCGCCGTCGACAACACCCCCACGGAGCGGACAGTTGGAATGGTGTCCTGGGGGGCAGCTCCTTCATCCAAGCTGCTGAGGGGGGAGGGGGCACCAGATAACATAGTTCCCGAGAGGGGGCCAGCAGTTGTAGAGAATGTAAACAATGAAGGCATCGTCATTTCAATGACGATCGCCAAGCACCCTGTAAAAAGGATATTAGTTGATAGTGGCAGCTTAGCTGACATCCTTACCTACGATGCATTTATTAGGATGGGTTTATCTATTGATTCTCTCCAGCCCATGGCGGCTCCTCTAGTGGGATTCACTGGAGACTCGGCGAGGGTCGAAGGCGAAATCTGGTTGCCTGTGATGGCCGGAATGCTGCCTTGCCAAAGCATAGTCATCATGAAGTTTTTTGTCGTGTGAGTTCCCTTGGCGTATAATGCCATTCTCGGACGACCGGGCCTCAACCTCCTGGATGCAGTCATCTCCACCCGGTGGTTACTTGTGCAATTCCCTACCAGCGGAGGGGTTGGCGAGATGCGGGGCAAAGTCAGCCCAGTCTTGCCTTGCTATCATGCGGCTTCGAGCCCTCAAGAGATCGAGCTGGCCTCAGAGGCACCTGACCCTAGAGAGTCAAGCAAAGGAGGGGAGCTAGCTGAGCAGCTCTTAACTTTTCCCCTAGGAGATGACCTGGCGAGGACCGTGCGCGTAGGCAAAATCCTCCCTCCAGAGGATCGCGACCATCTCCTGACTTTCCTGTGGGCCAACTCGGACATATTCGCCTGGTCGGCATCCGACATGCCCGGCATTCCTCTATAGGTAATCACCCATAGGCTCAACATCGACCAAAAGCACCGTCCTATCCACCAAAGGAAAAGAAGCTTTGCCCCTGAGTGGCAAAAGGCTATCGACGAGGAGGTCAACAAGTTGCTCAGTGCTGGTCATATCCGAGAGGCACATTATCCCAGCTGGCTGACTAACGTAGTCATGGTGCGAAAGGCAAATGGGAGCTGAAGAATCTGTATCGACTTCACCGACCTCAATAAGGCATGCCCAAAGGATAGCTTTCCCCTGCCTCGAATCGACCAGCTGGTGGATTCCACCTCCGGCTATGAACTTCTCAGTTTCATGGATCCTTTCTTCGGATACAACCAGAAAAGATGGACCCAGGCGATGAGGAGCATACCTCCTTTGTGACTGAGAAAAGCATTTATTGCTAAAAAGAAATGCCCTTCGGCCTCAAAAATGCGGGGGTGACCTATCAAAGGCTAATGAACAAAGTCTTTCAAGATCAACTGGGCCGGAACATGGAAGTTTACATGGACAACATGTTGACAAAGAGCGCCCACGCCTTCGATCATGTGTCCGACCTAGAAGAAACTTTCAACAACCTCCGCTGCTTCCAAGTCAAGTTCAACCCAAAGAAGTATACTTTCGGCGTCATAGCAGCAATTTCTTAGGCTTCAAGGTGACCCAGCGAGGGATCGAGGCCAACCCAAAAAAAATCAGCGCCATCCTCGACATGAGGTCGCCAACCAGCAAGAAGGAGGTGCAGCGGCTTACGGGGAGAGTGGCGGCCCTAAGCCATTTCCTTTCCAAGTCAGTCGAGAGGTGCTTGCCCTTCTTCAAAGCCCTGCGAAAGGTTAATAGTTTCGAATTGACAGATGACTGTCAGAAGGCCTTCGACGGGCTAAAAGCATTCCTATCCTCCCCGCTGCTCCTATCGAAGCCTAAGGATAGGGAGGATTTATTTCTCTATCTCGTCGCCTCTCTAGAGGCCGTCAGTTCCATTTTGGTGCGCCTCGATGCCGACGGGACTCAGAAGCCTGTCTACTACGTCAGCAAGGTGCTCCACAATGCAAAGGTTAGGTACTCCAAAATAGAAAAGATCATCTTTGCCCTGATCGTCTCCATCCGGCGTCTTCGCCCATATTTCCAGGCACACCCTTTCATGGTGCTCACGGACCAGCCTCTTCGAGCCATTTTGGCTCACCCGGACACCTCAGGACGACTTGCAAAATGGGCCATTAAGCTGGGGGAATTCAACCACTCTTTTTAGGCAAGACCGGCCCTAAAGTCCCAAGTCCTGACTGACTTTCTAGTCGAGTGCACTTGGGCAGAGGAGTCGGCCGAGAAAGTTCCCATGAGGTAGCCCGATGTCGAGCCGGAAGACGGCAAAGAATCCTGGATCCTCCATGTGGACGGTGCCTCAAACTCCCAGGAAAGCGGCGCCGGCCTCATCCTGGCGGGCCCAAATGGAGAGAGGATGGAATGTGCTCTTCGGTTCCTATTCGAAGCTACGAACAATCAGGCCGAGTACGAGGCCCTGCTAGTAGGTTTGAGACTGGCCCAGGAATTTGGAGTAAGGCGCCTCAGAGCTTTCACCGACTTGCAACTCATCTCTGGGCAAATCAATGGAGAGTACGAGGCTTGTGACCCCACCATGTCCCAGTATCTAGGTAAGGTTCGAGTTTTGGTCTCTCCACTAACTTATTTCAGCATCAGCTATATCCCTCGAAGTTAGAACGCCAAGGCCGACACCCTTTCTCATTTTGCCACCTCCACTGATGGCATCACGAGGGATGCCTACATCGAGCATTTGGAGAGGCCCAGCAAAGAAGACAAAGAAGAAGCCCTCCCGCTCACCCAAGAGCCAACCTGGATGGACACCTACATCCGCTATCTTACGGACGACACCCTCCTCGCTACCGCGACGAGGCTAGGTTGCTCAAATGGAGAGCTTCCAAGTTCACCCTCCTAGACGGACAGCTATACCAAAGGTCGTTCTTATACCCCCTGCTCAAGTGCGTAGGACCCACCGACGTTGACTACATCCTTAGAGAAATCCACGAAGGCATCTACAGAAATCACTTAGAGGGTAGGTCTCTGGCTTAAAAGGCCCTCCGCCAAGGATACTTCTGGCTCACTATGAGGGAGGATGCCGCCAAGTTGGTTTAGAGGTGCGATGGCTGCCAGCACCATGCATGTATTCAGTGCCAGCCATCCATCCCCATGAACCCACTCTCGGCCCCGTAGCCCTTTGTCCAGTGGGAGATGGACATCCTTGGACCATTTCCCTCGGCTTCAGGGCAGTGGCGATTCCTACTTGTCGCCATCGACTACTTCACCAAATGGGTCGAAGTCGAAGAATTAGCCAAAACCACCGAGAGCAAGGTCAAAGCCTTCTTCTGGAAGTCAATCATATGCCACTTCGGCCTGCCCCACACCCTCGTCACTGACAATGGCCGCCAGTTCGACAACACCACATTCAAGACTTTCTGCGCCGAACTAGGCATCCACCACCGGTTCACCTCTGTTGGCCATCCATAGACGAATGGGGAGGCCGAGGTCATGAATCGCACCATCCTCAGGGGCTCAGAACTCGGTTAGATGGATCCAAAGGTCGATGGATAGAAGAGCTTCCTAGTGTGCTGTAGGCTTACCACACAACCCTAAGGGCCCAAACGGGCGAGACCCCCTTTAGTCCCGTCTTCGGGTCCGAGGCGGTCATCCCCGTCGAGATCGAACTGCCAAGCCCATGCGTGGAGTCCTACGATGAAGAGGACAACTCCACCCTGATAAGAGCCAACCTTGACTTCATCGACGAAGCCCATGATCGAGCATGGCTACGAATGGCGACCTTCCACCAGCGGGCAGCCAAATATTACAATGCCAGGGTGTGTCCCAAAGTATTCCGCCCTGAGGATTTGGTTCTAAGAAAGGCTGAGGTGTCCAAGCCTATGGAGGGGGGCAAACTATCCCCCAATTGGGAAGGTCCTTACTGCGTCGCCGAGACGCTCAACCAAGGGCGTACCGAATCGAAGAGCTTGACGGACGACCCATCCCACGTATTTGGAATGCGGATAACCTTTGCCGATACTACCAATAGTGTATCTCTCCATATTATGAGCAATAAAGGGGCTCCTTCAACATCTCGATCGATTCCTCCTTGCCCCCAAGGACCAGATCTCAGAAAAGGAGCTCACCGACATCACGGCTCATGGGACACCACTCGACCCCGGCACAGAGGTGCCCCCAAGTAGCTTCAAGTCCCTAAAATCTCTATAACCGGCTGAGTCACCCCTCGAGCAGTGCACAAACCCCTGAGGTGGTTCAAAAGGAGCTCACCGGCATCACGGCTCATGGGACACCACTCGACCCCGGCACGGAAGTGCCCCCGAGTAGGTTCAAGTTCCTAAAAGCTGTGTAACCGGCTGAGTCGCCCCTCGAGCGGCACACAATCCTCCGAGATTGTTCAAAAGGAGCTCACCAGCATCATGGCTCACGGGGCACCACTCGGCCCCGGCATGGAGGTACTCCCAAGTAGGTTCAAGTCCCTAAAAGCTCTCTAACCGGCTGAGTTGCCCCTCGAGCGGCACACAAACCCCTAAGATGGTTCAAAAGGAGCTCACCGGCATCACGGCTCATGAGATACCAATCGGCCCCGGCACGGAGGTGCCCCCGAGTAGGTTCAAGTCCCTAAAAGCTCTGTAACTGACTAAATCGCCCCTCGGGCGGTGCTCAAACCCCCGAGGTGGTTTAAAAGGAGCTCACCGACATCACGGCTCATGGGACACCACTCGGCCCCGGCACGGAGGTGCCCCCGAGTAGGTTCAAGTCCCTAAAAGCTCTGTAACTGGCTGAGTCACCCCTCGGGCAGTGCACAAACCCCCGAGGTGGTTCAAAAGGAGCTCACCGGCATCACGACTCATAGGACACCACTCGGCCCCGGCACGGAGATGCCCCCGAGTAGGTTCAAGTCCCTAAAAGCTTTATATCCGGCTGAGTCGCCCTTGGGCGGCTCACAAACCTCCGAGATGGTTCAAAAGGAGCTCACCGGCATCATGACTCATGGGACACCACTCGGCCCCGGCACAGAGGTGCCCCCGAGTAGGTTCAAGTCCCTAAAAGCTCTGTAACCGGATGAGTTGCCCCTCGGGCGGTGCACAAACCCCCGAGGTGGTTCAAAATGAGCTCACCAGCATCATGGCTCATGGGACACCACTCGGCCCTGGCACGAAGGTGCCCCGAGTAGGTTCAAGTCTCTAAAAGTTCTGTAACCGGCTGAGTCGTCCCTCGGGCGGCGCACGAACCCCCGAGGTGGTTCAAAATCAGCTCACCGGCATCACGGCTCACAGGACACCACTCGGTCCCAGCACGGAGATGCTCCCAAGTAGGTTCAAGTCCCTATAATCTCTGTAACTGGCTGAGTTGCCCCTCGGGCGGTGCACAAACTCCTGAGGTGGTTTAAAAGGAGCTCACCGGCATCACAGCTCATGGGACACCACTTGGCCCCAGCAAGAAGGTGCCTCTGAGTAGGTTCAAGTCCCTAAAAGCTCTGTAATCGGCTGAGTCGCCCCTCGAACGGTGCACAAACCCCCGAGGCAGTTCAAAGGAGCTCGTCGGCATCATGGCTCATGGGATACTACTAGGCCCCGGCACGAAGATGCCCCCAAGTCAGTTCAAGTCCCCAATGGCTCCATACCCGGTTGAATCGCCTCTCGGACCGGAGCACAAGCACTCAATGCAATTTTATGTCAGCTTCAACGGTTCTGTTTCTGCCTCAGCAACTTTATCTCTGCCTCAGTGGCATCACGGCCGGTGGGACCTATTTCAAGTTTTGCATTGCCCCAAACAGTCTACACCTGCCCGAGCTACCTTCGGGATTAACCCCGAGTCATCTTGTGAATCCAACAACCTTGCACTCGGCCAGGTTATCTCTCTAAGTTTAGATGTGAACCCCAAAGATGTTTCTAAAGGCCATGGCCGATGTCGGACTGCTTTACTTACCCAATCAGAAAACTAAGGGGCTGCAAGCCTACTTAGCGGCGCGGGACTTCGTGGATTCATTCAGCCACCATCAAGCCTAAGTGCGCAAGACCATTGCAGAGAAAAAAAAACAAAGAAAGACAAACAATACCCAAAGAGTACTTTGGAGAAAAATCCTTTTCTTTCATTGATACTTTCTAAGCAAGTTACAAAATTTGACCCAAAGTCAGTTACAGGAAAAGAAGATACAAAATACAAGTTTTTCAGGGCCCACACAGCCCCGACTCTTCCATGGCTTCCTCCTCCTCCGCCAGCTCCTCACCATCAAGATCCCCGGGCTGGATCTTCTCGAGATCGGAGTTGCTGATGTTGAAGGCTGCAGACACCTTCACCTTGCAAAGGTCGAAACCCTTTGTATAGGCGTCGAGGTTGGCCTCGATGACTTCCTGCTCAAGCTTCGTTGAGGCCTTGTAATCGGTGATGACATTATTGGCTCTGACCTCGGCCTCCCTGGCTTGCGCCTCGGCCTCCCAGGCCCGGCCCTCAGCCTCTTCGGCGCAGGCTCTGGCTTTGTTGGCATGGGCCACCGCCCTGGCCTACTAGTGACTCGCCTCGACCGCTGCCATCTCCGCCGCGGGCCCTCTCCGTCGTAGCTTGGGCTTCATCCGCTGTCGCGTCAGCCCAACCTTCCATATGATGGAGCTGGCGGCCCAGCTCCTCCAACCTTATTCCGGTCGCTTCAAGTCTGGCCGATACTAATGCCAGCTTGGTCTCAGCCGGGGAAGCTCGGCCACCTTCAACCTTGGCCCAGCTCTTCGCCTCCTTTATTCGGCTGCCCAGGTCCTCCTCCAGGCCTTGGCCTCCTTTTGCTACCGAGTAACCTTCTCGGACAGCGTCTGGCACTGCTTTTTATATTTGTCGACCCTCCACTGGCTGCGCGAAAGTAACTCCCCCGAGTGGGACATTGCCACGTGAAGGGCGAGGGCCCCGTTGGCTATCTGCACCAAAGAAGTTCATCAGTCACAGATCAACTAAAGTGTGTCAAAAAGGAGCCAAGGCTGAAGAGTTACCTTGAGCACCGACACCAGGACCATGTCGAGGATCCCAGCGTGGGACTGTTGTCCCATCTCCTCGTCGATCTGTGAGGACCGGGCTCTCGCCAGGAGAATGACGGCCTCCCTAGCATCCTCCATAGAGGAAAGCTTGGGTGCCGGCCGCTGTTGCCCCTCCGGCGTCTCATCGATCGGCCGACGAGTTGGGCGATGTGCGGAGTGCCGGGATGAGCTTCCCGGCTCAGACATGTGCTTGTCGGCCCACCTAATTTTCACCCCCTGATTTTGGACGAGAGACCTATGGGAAAGGCCCTACTCGGCCTGGCAATGAACACCCACCAGACCCCCTCACCCTGATGGCGGAGCTTGTAAAAAGCTCGGAACAAAGGCAGACTGGTCGCACAGCCTTGGAAGCAGCAAAGAATGACAAAGGCACAAATGATCCGAATCAAGTTCGGAGTCAACTGCGCTAGCACTAACCTATACCTATTCAATAAATTCAAGAAAAAGGGATGAAGGAGAAGCCGCAATCCGCACCTGAAGAACTCCTCGTAAAGAACGACCCGACCAGGGAGGCTGGAGCATGCTCTGTCCTTGGGTCCTGGCACAGACAAACAGATGAAGTTGGGGACCCTATACCTGGCCCTAAGGACCTCTATCTCTTCTGGGGTTATGGTTGAGGCGATCCCCCCTGTTGGCCCAGATGGCAACCCAAGAGGAGGGGGGTGAATTGGGTTCTTTAAAAAATTAAGCCTTTTAAAGCAATTTAAACTATTGATGAGAGGATATAAACACTTAATTCAAGTTAAAGCATGATAGCAAGAGAGAGAGATAAATAAGCACGGCAAACACAGATTTTATAGTGGTTCGGTGTATCCAACACCTACGTCCACTCCCAAGCTCCACTTGGGTCCACACTATAATCTCCTCGATTACAGTCGAGTTATTTTACAAGCTTACAACCCAAACTTGTTGTTTTTCTGGAATCACAACAAACCCAGCCGGTTTTACATGGGCTCACCAGCACAAAACCCAACACACAAGCTATCCTTAGCTTGTGCCGAGGTAAACTACCTCCACTAATTCAATCCACTGATTGAATTAGCAAACCACAAGATAAAATATGAGTTTAATACAAAACAGCTCCTTTTGAGCAGATATTTCAAAATAAAACAAGGTTTAGAAGGGCCTGTTTAGATCCGATTTGAGTGCAGGCTTTTCTTCTTTTCTTCTTTTCTTCAACTCCTTTGAAGTGTGGAATCGGGCCTCAGCTCAGATTCTTCACGGATTGAATGTTGGAGTTGATTTGAGCTTTCTCTCCCTTTCTTTGAATGTAGAAAATCTCTTGATTTGATCTTGAATGGCTCTTGGATTTTCTTCCAAAACTTTCTTGGATTGATGAACTTGAACACAGATGAAGTCTCCTTTGATTTCACTCCTTCTCTTTCACTCTATTTTTGAATCTCGGATTTTTTCAAATGACGCTCTGTTTTTCCTCTTTTTCTGAAAGATTTTCCTTTTTCTCTCTTGATTTTGTATATCTATCTTTTGATTTAAAAACGGCCTCTCTATTTATAGACTCTGCAAAAATATAGTCGTTAGAAACAAAGAAATCTAGCCGTTATTGAAAAATCTTACCGTTGGCGCTGAGTTGGCATTCAGAAAAAATCACGCCCAGATTTGTTGGAGTCGGCTCCAACTTTAGGCGAGTCGGCTCGAAGACGCGATGCCAAAAATAGAAACATTCAGAAAGTTAAGAGGTCGACTCAACGAAAATAAGGTGTCGACTCCTGACAGTCGGGGGTCGACTCATGAAAGCAAGGGGTCGACTCGAGAAGTGCTCAGAAAAATAACTCTCTGGTGTCTAAGCAAAGTCGACTCTCACAGTCATGGAGTCGGCTCGACAATATCGGGGGTCGACTCTTAAAATCACAGGGGTCGACTCGAGAAAATCAGACATCTCTGTATACTGAGTGGAGTCGACTCTGAAACTCTAGAGTCGGCTCCGGAACGTATCAAAAATCAGAGAATTTTCTGATTGACTTTGAAATTCGTTCCAGATCAATTTTAAATCAATTTTTGACTTGAATATAATAAATTTGACATTAAGAATCAATTCAAGATATGTTCCAAAAACTCATTGATTGAAATATGAAGTATAAAAATTTCTTTTTGAAAGCTTAAACATGGAGCTTGAAGCTACTTTCCAATTGATTAAAGTCATACTTAACATACTCATTGATTATGATAAATAAATTCATTGCATCTTTTAATATACTCATGGCTTTTGGTAATCATCAAAATCAATAAGATTGGGGCAACAATTTCTCAACAATCTCCCCAACAATCTCCCCTTTTTGATGATGACAAAAACATTGAGTATATGCATGATTAATTAAAGAATTTATTTTATTTTCATAGTTAGGCTCCCCCTGAATGAGGTAGCTCCCCCTATGAAACTCAAATAAATATCCATTCATTCAATTTAAGCTTACACAATTTAATGTCAAAATTCAGCATTTTCATCTAAATTGCTTTTTCATTCACTCACTGTATGTGTAATGTTTAATTATTACTCCCTTTTTTCCCATTCAATTATTATTTGCATATATAATAACATTCATTTAATGTTTAATTTCTCCCATGCATATATAGTTATGTATATAAAACTCTCCCCCTTTTTTGTTATCAACAAAAAGGTAGAGAAGTATCAAACACAATCACATTCACGATTTAAGATATGCTTTAACATGAACTGAGATTCATTGATAAATAAGAGAAGCACAATCAAACTCAAACTTCATTGAACATTCAAACTGACTTTCCATTACATCATTATATCAAAATGTAAAACATAATATAAATTTCATTACATTGCAAAGACTAAACATCCATTACATCAAAAATGTGTCCTTACAATTCTTGTTAAATGATCTATAATGTTCTTCATTCCATCAGTTTGAAGCTTAACATAATCTTCAGTCTTTCATCCACAAAAGTACAAGCAGTTAAAATCTTGTCTTGAAGCTCGGCATTGCACTTTGCATAAGTCTCACCATCTCCACAAATGTCTTTAAGTTCTTCAAAAATATTCTTTAAATCACCACTTAAAGACTCAGTAGAGGAGCTAAGAGTAGATTCAATCTTGGTGATTCGATCATCTAATGAGTAGAGAGTTTCTTTAAGATTCATGAATTTATTGTCAAACTCAGTCTTTATTCTATCTCTTGAGCATCAAGAAGACTCTTGAGCTGCTCTAACTGAAGATTCGAAAAACCAACTGATGAAGAAGATGGCTGATCAAACATTGGAGCAGAGAAGGGGCCGGAACTGGAATAGAAGAACTAGGAGGCACAGGTGATGAATGTCTAACAGAAGGTCCAGGTGCCTCAACATCAGCTCTATCTTCCAACTGACTTTTCCTTTCCCATCTACCATCTTTCTTCACAAATCCCATCCTATGAATAGTAGCCAAGCTATAGTAATCAGTGTGTCTCAAATTTCTCATTGGCTCACTATCGGAAATGATTATCCCTTGGCTTTGAAAAATCTTAGTTAATATCATGCCATAGGGTAGACTAGATTTCCTCTTGCTCCCACAGTCAGCAATGTACCAAATTATCATATTCGGAAGATTGATAGGTCTCCCAGTCACTATAGCATCCATAACAAAAATGTCTCTCTCAGATACATAATCAAACCTCCCAGTCTTAGGGAATAGAATCCTACTACATATGTTATGGAGAAGCCTTAATTCCAAAGATAGTTGATTTGCTTGGACTTCTTCAAAACCAACAATTTCTTTATTTAACAATCTTGATAGAGCTGGGCTCCTATCATCAGGTGAAAAGTAGAAGTACCAGACACTGGAAGATCCAAAAGTCTTGAGAGTAAATCCACTGTCACATTTATCCTATTTCCTCTAATCACGCTGACCAATCCATTATCTCCTCTTGATAGATTTTTATAAAACTCTTTAACCAAGGCTGGGTAGGTTGGGCAATCTAAAGAACATATTTTCTCCCATCCCATTTCAATTAACTGTCTTCCTACAAGAAAACCTTCTGCCTCAAATAGTTCAAAATCAACCTTTCTCCCGGTTGTAATCACTCTATCGGCTAGACGGTCTACCTGAGATGTGGCCGCAGTAGGAGAAGCACTCGGAGTTGAAGAGGATGAGGTGGAATCCATGCTCGGAGATGGTTCGCGAGCGGGACGCCTCACTGTCTTCTTCACCGCCTTCTTCCTTTTCATCCCGCCGCTCCAAGGCTAGAACCACGGGTTTTAGGTGCCATTTGATTTAGTGGAAAGGTTAATCAAGGATTTCTAAGGATTTGGTAGGTTGGGAAAAACTTTGGAGAGAGTATTTGATTGATTTGAGAAGATAAAGTGAACGAGGAGTCGACTCTGCCCTAGATAAATCGACCTGGGACCACTTCGAGTCGGCTCCCGCAAAGTGTGGAGTCGACTCCGGGTAGTCACAGAAATCTATCCCGAAGTGGAGTCGACTCGCACAGAGATGGGGTCGGCTCCAGAGTTTCAGCAGAAACATGGAGTCGACTCCGATACTGACCGAGTCGGCTCCGAGACCATTTCAGAGCAAAAACATAAAGTTTCAGAGAATCTGAAATGTGTCCGGATATTGATCATAAAAATTGATAAAAAATCATTGGATTTTAATAGATCAATTAGATATGAATTCTAGATAAGATTTCCTTAAAGATCAAAGAATAGAAAGAGTTCTAGATAATTTTTCTTAGGGGTTTCAAAATCATTCTAATGGATCACAAATCCCTAACTCTCCTCTAAGATAACAGAATCTTTCTTCACTCAAGGGTTTTGTAAATATATCAGCTAATTGATCTTCAGTATTAACATAATCAAGACATATTTCTCCATTCGTTACATGTTCTCTAATAAAATGATATCTAATTTCTATGTGTTTTGTCCTAGAATGTTGAATTGGATTTTTTGTTAGATTAATTGCACTTGTATTGTCACATTTTATAGGTGTTTTGTCAAGTGTGATACCATAGTCTTCAAGTTGTCGCTTAATCCATAGGATTTGAGCACAGCAACTTCCAGCTGCAACATATTCAGCTTCAGTAGTTGATAATGCAACTGAATTTTGCTTTTTGCTAAACCATGAGATTAAGTTACTTCCTAAGAATTGGCATGCACCACTTGTGCTTTTCCTATCTAACTTACATCCAGCATAATCAGAATCAGAATATGCAATTAAGTTCAATGTTGAGTCTCTAGAATACCATAAGCCTACATTTTTTGTTCCATTTAAGTATCTTAGTATTCTTTTAACAGCAATTAAGTGAGATTCTTTAGGTTCTGATTGAAATCTAGCACATAGACAAACAGAGAACATTATATCAGGTCTACTAGCAGTTAAGTAGAGTAGAGATCCGATTATACCTCGATAATACTTTTGATCAACTTTCTTACCTTCCTCATCTTTGTCTAACTTGCATGAAGGACTCATTGGAGTTCCAAGGGGTTTCATTGAATCCATACCAAACTTTTTGAGTAGTTCCTTTGTGTACTTGGTTTGGTTGATGAAAATCCCTTCCTTTTCTTGTTTGATTTGGAGTCCAAGGAAGAAGTTGAGTTCTCCCATCATGCTCATTTCAAACTCACCCTGCATCAACTTAGCAAATTCTTGACATAGAGATTGTTAGGTAG
>UESW01004478.1:766160-787002 GCA_900491605.1 Calamus simplicifolius
ATTCCTGCAATAAAATCAGACTTTATGTTTAGGTACCCAAGCTTTCTTGAGTCCTTCATGGTTAGTAGCAACAAATATTGTTCCTTTTGGAACCCATATTTTCTTCCTTTAAAATTTAAATTCTTATTTGGTTTTTGTAAATTACATTCAAATGATTTATGCTCTTTTAAATTGCATTTAAAACAAGTGATGTTACTTGGCTAGCACGTACAAAAATGTTTTTCAAGAATTTTTATTTTCTAGATGTATTATATCCTAATCTAGCCTTATCAAAAACTGCTTTTTGACTTTCTAAAATCATGTTTAGTTTAGTAGAACTTAAGGTGAATTTATCAACAATATCCTTGTATTTTTAACTTCTTTCTTTAGAAATTTATTTTTTACAATATGCTGTTCATTTCCCAAAGATAGAGTTTATATTTGCTTTTTCAAGTCTTTTATTAGTTTTTCGTTTTTAGATTTTAGTATTAATTTCATGAGTAAAATCATCCTTTTCTTTAAGAAACATCTCCTTTTTACCTTTTAAATCTTTAATTGCAAGCATCACTTCATTTTCTCTTTAATTAAATTTATGTTTTCAGTTTCAGAGATTTATATTTCTTTTTCAAAATTTTAAAGTCATCTACAAGTTCATTGAAGGCTTCGAATAATTCATCAAAAGCAAAATCATCACAAGGGTTTTCAGAACTTACCTCATCATCGTCGTTGCCATAAAACAAATGTTGGCAACTTCTTTTTGTTCTTCTTCTTCAGAAGAAGATTCATCACTATCGCTCCAAGTTGCAACATATGCTTTCTTCTTTTTCTTGAAGGTCTTTTTCAATTGCGGACAATCATATCTATAATGCCCCGGTTTCTTACATTCATAACAGATCAAGGGGTCTTTCTCTTTATCCTTGTCCTTATCTTTTTCCTTTTCTCCTTCCATCTTATTTCCAAATTTCTTTTTGTGGAAGGGTTTCTTCTCCTCATAAATTTCTTAAATTTCCTTGCTAGAAGAGCTGTGTCTTCATCATCATCCTCATCATGCTGCTGCTTTCTTCAACTTCTGCAGCCTTGAGGGCAATCGTCTTCTTCCTTTTGCTATCCTCCTCCACATGTTGCCTCATTGTCAATTCATAGGTCATAAGGGATCCAAGAAGCTCTTCCAAAGGTAAAGTGTTTAGATCTTTGGCTTCTTGAATGGCTGTCATTTTGGCTTCCCATGATCTTGGTAGTGACCTAAGAATTTTGCGAACCAAATCAGCATTAGTGTAGGTTTTTCCAAGACTCTTCAAACCATAACAATATCAGTAAATCTATTATACATGCATGTTATGGTTTCAGATTGTTCCATGCTAAACAATTCATATTTATGTACAAGTATGTTAATCTTAGATTCTTTAACTTTGTTGGTTCCCTCATGGGTAACCTCTAATCTATCCCATATCTCTTTAGCGGAATTACAGGTAGAGATACGATTAAATTCATTAGCATCAAGAGAACAATATAAAACATTCATGGCTTTTGCATTAAACTGAGCCATCTTCCTATCATTTTCATTCCAATCCCTTTCGGGCTTAGGAACTATTGAACCATCAACTAAGTGTGTGGGTGTACTAGGTCCATTAATTATGACACTCCACAATTCATAATCTGAAGCTTGAATGAATATCCTCATTCTTGCTTTCCAATATAAATAGTTGGAACCATTAAATAAGGTGGTCTATTTATGGAATGGCCCTCAGCAAACTTGAGCTGGCTTGTGTTGCCATTTGGATCTTTCGCTCTTGATCGTGTGATCAATCAAAAACAAATGAGCACAAGCTCTGATACCAATTGTTGGCCCAGATGGCAACCCAAGAGGGGGGGATAAATGGGTTCTTTAAAAAATTAAGCCTTTTAAAGCAATTTAAACTATGATGAGAGGATATAAACACTTAATTCAAGTTAAAGCACGATAGCAAGAGAGAGATAAATAAGCACGGAAAACACAAAGATTTTATAGTGGTTCGGTGTATCCAACACCTACGTCCACTCCCAAGCTCCACTTGGGTCCACACTATAATCTCCTCGATTACAGTCGAGTTGTTTTACAAGCTTACAACCCAAACTTGTTGTTTTTTCCAGGATCACAACGAACCCAGCCGGTTTTACACGGGCTCACCAGCACAAAACCCAACACACAAGCTATCCTTAGCTTGTGCCGAGGTAAACTACCTCCACTAATTCAATCCACTGATTGAATTAGCAAACCATAAGATAAAATATGAGTTTAATACAAAATAGCTCCTTTTGAGCAGATATTTCAAAATAAAACAAGGTTTAGAAGGGCCTGTTTAGATCCAATTTGAGTGCAGGATTTTCTTCTTTCTTCTTTCTTCAACTCCTTTGAAGTGTGGAATCGGGCCTCAGCTCAGATTCTTCACGGATTGAATATTGGAGTTGATTTGAGCTTTCTCTCCCTTTCTTTGAATGTAGAAAATCTCTTGATTTGATCTTGAATGGCTCTTGGATTTTCTTCCAAAACTTTCTTGGATTGATGAACTTGAACACAAATGAAGTCTCCTTTGATTTCACTCCTTCTCTTTCACTCTATTTTTGAATCTCGAATTTTTTCAAATGACGCTCTGTTTTTCCTCTTT
The DNA here is from genome assembly GCA_900491605.1 of Calamus simplicifolius. Taxonomy (NCBI): domain Eukaryota; kingdom Viridiplantae; phylum Streptophyta; class Magnoliopsida; order Arecales; family Arecaceae; genus Calamus; species Calamus simplicifolius. The sequence goes on from UESW01004478.1 coordinate 768,785, forward strand.
TTCTGAAAGATTTTTCTTTTCTCTCTTGATTTTGTATCTATCTTTTGATTTAAAAATGGCCTCTCTATTTATAGACTCTGCAAAAATATAGTCGTTAGAAACAAAGAAATTTAGCCGTTATTGAAAAATCTTACCGTTGGCGCTGAGTTGGCATTCAGAAAAAATCATGCCCAGATTTGTTGGAGTCGGCTCCAACTTTAGGCGAGTCGGCTCGAAGACGCGATGCCAAAAATAGAAACATTCAGAAAGTTAAGGGGTCGACTCAATGAAATAAGGTGTCGACTCCTGAGAGTCGGGGGTCGACTCATGTAAAGCAAGGGGTCGACTCGAGAAGTACTCAGAAAAATAACTCTCTGGTGTCTGAGCAGAGTCGACTCTCACAGTCATGGAGTCGGCTTGACAATATCGGGGGTCGACTCTTGAAATCACAGGGGTCGACTCGAGAAAATCAGACATCTATGTATACTGAGTGGAGTCGACTCTGAAACTCTAGAGTCGGCTCTGGAACGTATCAAAATCAGAGAATTTTCTGATTGACTTTGAAATTCGTTCCAGATCAATTTTAAATCAATTTTTGACTTGAATATAATAAATTTGACATTAAGAATCAATTCAAGATATGTTCCAAAAACTCATTGATTGAAATATGAAGTATAAAAATTCCTTTTTGAAAGCTTAAACATGGAGCTTGAAGCTACTTTCCAATTGATTAAAGTCATACTTAACATACTCATTGATTATGATAAATAAATTCATTGCATCTTTTAATATACTCATGGCTTTTGGTAATCATCAAAATCAATAAGATTGGGGCAATAATTTCTCAACAATCTCCCCAACACCCCCAGCCCTGCCGGATCGAGACTAGCTACAGGAGGAGGCGTCGGACGATTGGAGGCAAGAGGAACTACTCTCACCGGGGAGGTCTGATCGGACGAATGGCTACCCTCCATCGACCAATCGCGGATGGTGATCCCACCTAACAGGCAGGGTCTTCGTCGAAGGAATGGGACGACTCTACTATTGGTCTCTTACCCTCCCTAATGGCCTGGCGGTCCATGGGTCTAGGATGAAAGGGTAAAGGGTGGAAACTGACCTGAAGTTTAAGGAGAGAAGGACTGAAGATCTCGGGTTGCAGAGGAACTCAGGGAAGAAGGAAGCAGAGAAAGCGATTGCAGTGTAAAGGACTTCCCCGAGCCCACGGGATGCTTTTATACCCCAACTTCAAATCGCATCAATCGAGGCCTCACCACGTGGCCCACAACTATTTCGCCAGACGCCGAGCCGCTGACGACTTCACCTGTGACCGAGGCGCCTCACCTCAATTCGGCCCAAGGAGCGGGATCTCCGGCCAATGATGGGGCGCAAAGAGTGGAGAGGCAATGATGGCGCCCACCTTTTTTCCGTCCTTCGAGAAGCGCTCCCTTAGGATGCTTGATGCCGACGTCAACTCCCACTCTCGGCTTGATTGCAGAAGACCTTCGAAGCGGCACCACCTTGGGAAGGCACGCCAGCTCACCTGCTAATTAAAGGCACCCATGACCAGCAATCATTTTAAATTTTCGTGCCCCTTTTGCCCAAAGGACAGCAGGCACGTGGTCCTTCGCGCTCATGAGCGGAGGGCATCTGATGTGGCTGATGGAACCACATGGGCAGTCATGGCAAAATTAAATAAGTAGTGCGACCAGCTTGGCCGAGGCAGCCCCGACTCCCCCAAGTCGGCCCTGCGTCGGCCCCAATTTCTCCAGTCATGCCGAGGCGGCCCCGACTCCCCCAAGTTGGCCCCAGTTTCTCCAGTCATGGTGCGAAAGGCAAATGGGAGCTGGAGAATCTGTATCAACTTCACTGACCTCAATAAGGCATGCCCAAAGGACAGCTTTTCCCTACCTCGGATCGACCAGCTGGTGGATTCCACCTCCGGCCACGAACTTCTCAGTTTCATGGATGCTTTCTTTGGATACAACCAGATAAAGATAGACCCAGGCGATGAGGAGCATACCTCCTTTGTGACGGAGAAAGGCATTTATTGCTAAAAAGTAATGCCCTTCGGCCTCAAAAATGCGGGGGCGACCTATCAAAGGATAATGAACAAAGTCTTTCAAGATCAACTAGGCCGGAACATAGAAGTTTACGTGGACAACATGTTGACAAAGAGCGCCCGTGCCTCCGATCATGTCTCCGACCTAGAAGAAACTTTCAACAACCTCCGCCGCTTCCAAGTCAAGTTGAACTCAAAGAAGTGTGCTTTCGGCGTCACAGCAGGCAAGTTCTTAGGCTTCATGGTGACCCAGCAGGGGATCGAGGCCAACCCGGAGAAAATCAGCGTCATCCTCAACATGAGGTCGCCAACCAGTAAGAAGGAGGTGCAGCGGCTTACGGGGAGAGTGGTGGCCCTAAACCGTTTCCTTTCCAAGTCAGCCGAGAGGTGCTTGCCCTTCTTCAAAGCCCTGCGGAAGGTCAATAGTTTCGAATGGACAGATGACTGTCAGAAGCCTTCGACGGGCTGAAAGCATTCCTATCCTCCCCGCTGCTCCTATCGAAGCCTAAGGACGGGGAGGATTTATTTCTCTATCTCACCACCTCTCTAGAGGCTGTCAGTTCTATTTTGGTGCGCCTCGATCCCGATGGGACTCAGAAGCCTGTCTACTACATCAGCAAGGTGCTCCACAATGCAAAGGTTAGGTACTCCAAAATAGAAAAGATCATCTTTGCCCTGATCATCTCCATCCATATTTCTAGGCACACCCTATCATGGTACTCACGGACTAGCCTCTCCGAGCCATTTTGGCTTGCCCAAACACCTCAGGACGACTTGCAAAATGAGCCATTAAGCTGGGGGAATTCGACCTCTCTTTTCAGGCAAGACCAGCCCTGAAGTCCCAAGTCCTTGCTGACTTTTTAGTTGAGTGCACTTGGGCAGAGGAGTCGGCCGAGAAAGTTCCTGTGAGGTGGCCCGATGCCGAGCCGGAAGACAGCAAAGAATCCTGGATCCTCCATGTGGACGGTGCCTCGAACTCCCAGGGAAGTGGCGCCGGCCTCATCCTGGCGGACCCAAATGGAGAGAGGATGGAATGTGCTCTTCGGTTCCCATTCGAAGCTACGAACAATCAGGCTGAGTATGAGGCCCTGCTGGTAGGTTTGAGACTGGCCCAGGAATTTAGAGTAAGGCACCTCAGAGCTTTCACCGACTTGCAACTCGTTTCTGGGCAAATCAACGGAGAGTACGAGGCTAATGACCCCACCATGGCCCAGTATCTGGGTAAGGTTCGATTTTTGGTCTCTCTAACTTATTTCAGCATCAGCTATATCCCTCGGAGTGAGAACGCCAAGGCCGACACCCTTTTTCGTTTGGCCACCTCCACTGATGGCATCACGAGGGATGCCTACATCGAGCATTTAGAGAGGCCCAACATAGAAGACAAAGAAGAAGTCCTCCCGCTCACCAAAGAGCCAACCTGGATGGACGCCTACATCCGCTATCTTACGGACGGCACCCTCCTCGCTGACCGCGATAAGGCTAGGTTGCTCAAATGGAGAGCTTCCAAGTTCACCCTCCTAGACGGACGGTTATACCGAAGGTCATTCTTATACCCCCTGCTCAAGTGCGTAGGACCTACCGACGCCGACTACATCCTTAGAGAAATCCACGAAGGCATCTACAGAAATCACTTAGAGGGTAGGTCTCTGGCGTAAAAGGCCCTCCGCCAAGGATACTTCTGGCTCACTATGAGGGAGGATGCCGCCAAGTTGGTTCAGAGGTGCGATGGCTGCCAGCACCATGCGTGTATTCAGTGCCAGCCATCTATCCCCATGAGCCCACTCTCGGCCCCGTAGCCCTTCGCTCAGTGGGAGATGGACATCCTTGGACCATTCCCCCCGGCTTCAGGGCAGCGGCGATTCCTACTTGTCGCCATCGACTACTTCACCAAATGGGTCAAAGTCGAAGCATTAGGCAAAACCACCGAGAGCAAGGTCAAAGCCTTCTTCTAGAAGTCAATCATATACCGCTTCGGCCTGCCCCACACCCTCGTCATTGATAATGGCCGCCAGTTCGACAACACCACATTCAAGACTTTCTGCGCTGAACTGGGCATCCACCACCAGTTCACCTCTATTGGCCATCCACAGACAAATAGGGAGGCTGAGGTCATGAATCGCACCATCCTCAGGGGGCTCAGAACTCGGTTAGATGGATCCAAAGGCCGATGGATAGAAGAGCTTCCTAGTGTGCTGTAGGCTTACCACACAACCCCAAGGGCCCCAACGGGCGAGACCCCTTTAGTCCCATCTTCGGGTCCAAGGCGGTCATCCCCGTCGAGATCGGACTACCAAGCCCACGCGTGGAGTCCTACGATGAAGAGGACAACTCCAACCTGATAAGTGCCAACCTTGACTTCATCGACAAAGCCCACAATCGAGCACGGCTACGAATGGCGACCTTCCACCATCAGGCAGCCAAATATTGCAATGCCAAGGTGCTTCCCAAAGTATTCCACCCCGGGGATTTGGTTCTAAGAAAGGCTGAGGTGTCCAAGCCTATGGAGGGGGGCAAACTATCCCCCAATTGGGAAGGTCCTTACTGCGTCGCCGAGACACTCAACCAAGGGGCGTACCGAATCGAAGAGCTTGACGGACGACCCATCCCACGTACTTGGAATGCGGATAACCTTCGCTGATACTACCAATAGTGTATCTCTCCATATTATGAGCAATAAAGGGCCTCCTTCAACATCTCGGTCGATTCCTCCTTGCCCCCAAGGACCAGATCTCAGAAAAGGAGCTCATCGGCATCACGGCTCACGGGACACCACTCGGCCCCAGCACGGAGGTGCCTCCAAGTAGGTTCAAGTCCCTAAAAGCTTTGTAGCCAGCTGAGTCACCCCTCGAGCGATGCACAAACCCCCGAGGTGGTTCAAAAGGTGCTCACCGGCATCACAGCTCATGGGACACCACTCGGCCCTGGCACGGAGGTGCCCCCGAGTAGGTTCAAGTCCCTAAAAGCTCTGTAACCAGCTGAGTCGCCCCTCGAGCGGCACACAATCCCCCAAGATGGTTCAAAAGGAGCTCACCAGCATCACGGCTTACGGGGCACCACTCGGCCCCGGCACAGAGGTGCCCCCGAGTAGGTTCAAGTCCCTAAAAGCTCTCTAACCGGCCGAGTTACCCCTTAAGCGGCACACAAACCCCCGAGGTGGTTCAAAAGGAGCTCACCAGCATCATAGCTCACAGGACACCACTCGGCCCTAGCACGGAGGTGCCCCCAAGTAGGTTCAAGTCTCTAAAAGCTCTGTAATCGGCTGAATCGCCCCTCGGGCGGCGTACAAACCCCCAAGGTGGTTCAAAAGGAGCTCACCGGCATCATGGCTCATGGGACACCACTCGGCCCCGACACGGAGGTGCCCCCAAGTAGGTTCAAGTCCCTAAAAGCTCTATAACCGGCTGAGTCACCCCTCGAGCGGCGCACAAACCCCCGAGATGGTTCAAAAGGAGCTTACCGGCATCACGGCTCATGGGACACCACTTCGCCCCGATACGGAGGTGCCTCCGAGTAGGTTCAAGTCCCTAAAAGCTTTGTAACCAGCTGAGTCGCCCCTCGAGTGGCGCACAAACCTCCGAGGTGGTTCAAAAGGAGCTCACCGGCATCATGCCTCATGGGACACCACTCGGCCCCGGCACGGAGGTGCCCCCGAGTAGGTTCAAGTCCCTAAAAGCTTTGTAACCGGCTGAGTCGCCCCTCGGGCGGCACACAAACCCCCGAGGTGGTTCAAAAGGAGCTCATCAGCATCACGGCTCATGGGACACCACTCGGCCCTGGGATGAAGGTGCCCCCGAGTAGGTTCAAGTCTCTAAAAGCTCTGTAACTGGCTGAGTCGCCCCTCGGGCGGCACACAAACCCCCGAGGTGGTTCAAAAGGAGCTCACCGGCATTACAGCTCACGAGACACCACTCGGCCCCAGCACGGAGATGCCTCCAAGTAGGTTCAAGTCCCTAAAAGCTCTGTAACTGGTTGAGTTACCCCTTGGGCAGCGCACAAATCCCTGAGGTAGTTCAAAAGGAGCTCATCGGCATCACGGCTCACGGGACACCACTTGGCCCCAGCATGGAGGTGCCTCAACTCGGAGACCTTTCTGCCCTAGGGAGCTCTCCCGAGTTCCCCTTCGGCTGTAACCTCGGTTTCTAACTTGAGCATCCGAGGGTCCTCACCGGAGCTTTCTCCGGTCTTGGGACTTCTTGCAGGTAATCCATCCCGATGAAGGTTCCATCAACAAGCAGTTTAATCTTCCCTGTGCTCAAGATCAATGATCGAGCGTCATCAGTCCTCTTGGCATTTAGACTTGACAAACCTAGGATAGCATTATAGGTTGAAGAGACCTTAATGATAAATAAGTCTAATATTACTATCTTACAGCAAGGCTCCTCCTTGACTTTCATAGTAGTCATTCTCTCAACTTATGGGGACTTTTTGTGAAGGCGATCAGATGAGTCTCCACTAGCTTTAATTTAATTGGTCTGCGCAGATGCCTATACTTTTAATATTATTTTTAGAATATTAATAAAAAAGAGAGAAAAAGAAAAAAATAAAGATTGCAACCACTCGGGATGACTTCGGGCAACTTCTATCTGTTCTTGTTTTGGTTAGCGAAAATCTTTTTGTTTCCGCTCTGATATGGCCGATTGGGTCAAAGAACACACGAGCCAATTCCTTGGCGATTGGGCTCAGCACGGCTTACCCCGACTTCGGCAACGGCCATGGCCCATCTTGACCTCCGTGTCGGCCACGGCCCACCTCGATCTTCTCGTCGGCTACAGCCGGTCTAGGCCTTGGTCACGGTGTCAGCGTCGGCCACGGCCCATCTCGACCTCCGTATCGGCCATGGCCCACCTCGACCTCCTCGTTGGCCGCAGCTGATCTAGGCCTTGGTCACGGTATCAGCATCGGCCACGGCCCATCTCGACCTCCGTGTCGGCCACGGCCCACCTCGACCTCCTCGTCGGCCGTAGTCAGTCTAGGCCTTGGTCACGGTGTCGGCGTCGGCCATGGCCCATCTCAACCTCCGCATCGGCCACGGCCCATCCAGACCTCCTCGTCAGCTACAGCCCACCTCGGCTTCTGTGTCAGCCACAGCCAGTCTAGGCCTTGGTTACGGTGTCAGCGTCGGCTTCGGTGTCAGTCCCGACGTCGGTCTCGGCATCGGCCTCCGACGGAAATCATCCACGTTCAAGCTACGTGGTCCACTTCCCTCGAGAATGGTGGACCACGTCACCACGAGCACGCCCGGCTACACGCGCGGTGGACGTGCTCCCTCCTGGCGCCGCTAACAACGGGCGTGGCCCCACGATCAGTCCCATGACCCATACTTTATGGCACGTTGAAGACCAGAAATTAATAACCGTCTGAAGGAGGCTTGACCACGATGGACGGAAGGTAAGAGGGATTCTCGAACAGGTACAAAAGGCCTCCAGCCCTTGAGGTAGGGGGCTCAAGCTCTATCCAATCATCACAACGTTATCCATTCCTGTTCCCCATATCACTAACTTGGGCATCGGAGGGTCCCCGCCGGAGTCACCGGTCCAGGGCTTTCTTTGTAGGTTCCCGAGCGAAGGAAGAAGTCTCGCCGTTCTCTCAAAGGCCCGCAAGAATTCCTGCCCACCGGACGCTCATTAAAGGTGATTTGGCGGGAACAGATTGGCGTGCCAGGAAGGGGGGGCGAAGAGCGTGAGTAGCAAGGCATGTAGGAGAGAAAATGACCAAGCTCTCACTCCCTCCTTACCCGAAGAAGAGATGGTGGTGACTCGTGCTCAAGAGGCTTCCACCAGCCTGGCTAGGGGGCAGCCAGCGAGGGCCGAGCAGCCGGAGGCCCTCCCGCCAATTCATCCCTCACCACCATGCCAAGGTGATAGGGTCACCGCCCTCGCTCAGGAGGTGCAGTCCCTTGCGGCGGTGATTCAGGAACTCCAACAACAGTCGGTGGCCGCTCAACCTCTGCCGCCACCCCACTCCTTGGAAGAAGTTGCGGCGCAGCCCAGCCAATAATCCACCCGTGGAGGACAATCCCAACGGAAGGCTCACCGCCATCGGGACGTTCCCACCAGAGGAAGATCTCCTTACAGTCCCTCTCCCCAGCGATCCCGGGGCAAGGTACCAGGGAAGGGTATGGCCCGTCGACACCGCCCGTCCTCCCATTCCCTATCTACCTCATCAGGAGAGGAGTCCACATGCGAGAGGATCCACCTCCGTGCAGAAAGGCGACGGGAGGAGCGCTACCGGCATTTAGAGGAGCTCGGCCAATGACTGATCGATCGGTCGAAGGCAAAATATGACAGTCGCCCTCCACTGACAAGGCAGATCATGGAAGAACCCGTCCCTTCCCGATTATGCCTTCCACAGCTGGATCCTTATGATGGCACTACCAATCCCCTAGATCACTTGAAAGCTATAAGGTGCACATGCAGGTCCAGGGAGCATCGGACGCTCTTCTATGCATTGCTTTCCTAGCCACCCTACGAAAGGCTGCGAGGGCTTGGTATTTCCGTCTACCTCTCGTAGTATCAGTTCATTCAGACAGCTGAAGAAAGCTTTCCTCGCTCACTTCGACGCAAGCCGACGGATCCCTCGGATGGCAGACAGCCTCTTTGCCATCCGACAGAAGAGTGGGGAGACTCTTTGGGACTTCGTCACCCGCTTCAAGGAGGCGGCGATGGAGGTTTACCATCTCGACGACTTGGTGGCCACCTTGGCCTTGAAGCATGGGCTCTGCCCTTCCCGCTTCGCGTATTCATTAGACAAGAAGCCCCCGAGCTCGTACGCTGAGTTGCTAAGTCGAGCTCAGAAATACATCCGCGCTGATGAGGCTGACTCCTCTCGGCGGGAAACTGAAGAAGGCCCTAGCAAAAAGCAAGTTCGATCAGAGTCTGGAGGGCCTCACACCAAGAAGCCCGAGCCACCTCGCCAGACGGACAGTCGGCCACAGACTTTTGCCCCCGTAGGTAAGCGTTACACCCCTCTATTAGCCCCGATTTCCCACATTCTTATGGAAATCGAGGGTGAGCCCTATCTCAACGCCCCGCGCCCCTGAAGCCTGGAGTTCCTCACAATAAGAACATGTATTGTCGATTCCATCGAGATCACGGCCACGACACAGAAGACTGCCGACAGCTGAAGAAGGCCATAGAGGAGCTCATCCAAAGGCACCTCGGTCAGTTCATCCAGAGAGGAAATACAGCAGCGCCGGGCCCTTCGGCACCACCTACTCAGCAAGCCAATATTGACAACACCCCGACTAGGAAGACTGTGGCAATGATCTCCTGGGGAGTGGGGGGCACCTCAAAAAGATATCAGGGGGGTGAGCAGATAACATTGTAATTCCTTTCTCTGAAAGAGATTTAGAGGGGGTAGATAACCCGAATGATGAAAGTGTCATTGTATCCATGACAATTGCTAAACATTCTGTAAAGCGAATATTAGTTGATAGTGGAAGCTCGGCCGATATTTTGACGTATGATGCATTTGTTTGTATGAACTTGCTTTTGGATTCTCTTTAGCCAGTGACGACGCCCCTCGTTGGCTTCACCGGAGATGCGGTGAGAGTTGAGGGAGAAATTTCTCCCCGTCACGGCTGGAACTTCCCTGACCAGAGCAATCTTCATAAAGTTCCTGGTGGTGAGAGTTCCTCTCGCATATAATGCTATTCTTGGCCGGCCAGGTTTAAATCTGCTGAACGCCATTATCTCGACAAAGAGGTTGCTGGTCAGGTTCCCCACTTGTCACGGGATCGGGAAAATGCGGGGCGAAAGAGCCTGGTGTCCCTCTGCTACCATGCGACCCCTAGCCTTCAGTCCGCACTTCCCTCGCCGACTTCTGAATTAACGGACCCGAGAGAGGCCGAGAAGAGGGGGGAACCAGCGGGACATCTGTTGACTTTTCCCTTAGGAGAGGACCCAACGAGAACCATCCAGATCGGGGCCTCTCTCCCTGAGGAGGAAAGGAGTCAGCTCCTCGATTTCCTCCGAGCCAACGCCGATATTTTTGCATGGGCATCGACCGACATGCCAGGTATACCATCCGAGGTAATTACTCATAAACTCAACATCAAATCTAATTGTAGGACGGTCCGGCAAAAGAAGAAAAGCTTCGCCCTCGAGCGCCAGAAAGCCATTGACGAGGAGGTCCGTAAACTGATCGCCGCCGGCCACATTCGGGAGGTCTATTATCCTGATTGGCTAGCCAACATAGTGATGATACGAAAAGCCAATGGAAGCTGGAGGATGTGTGTCGACTTCACTGATCTCAACAAAGACTGCCCCAAAGATAGCTTCCCGCTCCCAAGATCGATCAGTTAGTGGACGCCACATCCGGTCACGAGACTCTCAGCTTCATGGATGCATTCTCGGGATACAACCAGATCAGAATGGAGCCTTTAGACGAAGAAGCCACCTCCTTCGTGACCAAAAAGGGGATCTACTGCTATAAAGTCATGCCCTTCGGGTTGAAAAATGCTGGGGCTACATACCAAAGATTGATGAATAAGGTCTTCGAGGGTCAAATCGGACGCAACATGGAAGTATATATAGACGACATACTAACCAAAAGCATCCGAGCTGGCGACCACCTATCTGATCTAATGGAGACCTTCGGCAACCTTCGTCGGTTTCAGATGAGGTTGAATCCCCAAAAATGTATTTTTGAAGTCGCAGCAGGAAAATTCCTAGGATTCATGGTGACACAGCGAGGAATAGAGGCGAACTCGGACAAGATCCAAGCTATCCTAGATATGAGGTCACCAGTGAATAAAAAGGAAATCCAGCGCCTGACCGGAAGACTAGCAGCTCTGAGCCGCTTCCTATCTAGATCGGCTGAGCGGAGCCTCCCTTCTTCAAAGCCTTGCGAAAAGTCAACACCTTCGAATGGACGGATGATTGCCAAAAGGCCTTTGAAGAGCTGAAGAATTTCCTATCGACTCCACCGCTACTGTCGAAACCGATGGAGGGAGAAAACCTCTTTTTGTACCTGGCCGCTTCTCAGGAGGCTATCAGTTCGGTCCTCGTCTGGATAGACACTGAAGGATCGCAGAAGCTAGTATATTACACCAGCAAAGTGCTCCATGACGCGAGACCAGGTACACCAAAACTGAAAAAATTATTTTGCTCTAATAGTGTCGGCTCAATGTCTCAGGCCTTATTTCCAAGCCCACTCAATCATAGTGCTGACGGATCAGCCCTTGAGGACAATCTTATCCCGCCCTGATACCTCCGGTCGGCTGGCAAATGGGCGCTCAAGTTGGGAGAATTCGACCTAACCTTCGAACCAAGGTCGAGTATGAAATCCCAAGTCTTGGCGGATTTCCTGGATTGAGTGCACCTGGACCGATAAGCAAACCAGGGAAGCTCCAACGAAACCCCCAAAAGTGCTGACCGCGGATGCGAGGAAGGATTGGATCCTTCACGTGGACGGGGCGTCAAACTCTCAAGGGAGCGGTCGGATCATTCTCGTCGGTCCCGACAGTGTAATGATTGAGTATGCCCTTCGTTTCCTCTTTCCCACCACGAACAATCAGGCCGAGTACGAAGCCTTGTTGGCAGGGATGAGGCTTGCCAGTGAACTTAAAGTGGAGCGTCTCAGAGCATATACCGACTCCCAACTTGTCTTGGGGCAAATCATGGGGGAGTATGAAGCTCGGGATCCTATCATGTCCCGATACTTGGACAAGGTCCAGTTGGAGTCCCTCCCCTTCGCCCATTTCAGTGTCAGCTATGTTCCCCGAGAAGAGAATGCTCGGGCCGATGCATTGTCCCGCCTGGCCACCTCGGCCGATGAAACTTTGGGGAGGACTTATGTAGAGCATTTGTTAGTCCCAAGCATCAAGGCGGTGGAGGAGGCCCTGCCCCTTGAACAGAAGCCTTCTTGGATGGACGCCTATGTTCAAATCTCACTGATGGTGTCCTTCCCAAGGACCCTTTCGAGGCCAAACTCCTCAAGTAGCGAGCCTCCAAATTCCTAATAATGGATGGACGCCTGTATCGGAGGTCCTTCTCGTATCCCCTCCTCAAGTGTGTCGGTCCCGCTGAGGCCGATTATATCCTCCATAAATTCATGAAGGCGCATGCGGGAATTATCTGGGGGGTAGAGCCCTAGCATTTAAGGCCCTCCGTCAAGGCTATTATTGGCTGACCATGCAGGAAGATGCGGCCGAATTGGTGCAAAAATGCGACAGCTACCAACGTCATGCCAACATCCAACGGCAGCCCACCTCTCACTTGAATCCCATCTCTGCTCCATGGCCCTTCGCCCAATGGGGGATGGACATTTTGGGACCATTTCCTCTGGCCTCCGGTCAACGGAGATTTTTGCTAGTTGCTATCGACCACTTCACCAAATTGGTGGAGGCCGAAGCTCTAGCCAAAATAACCGAAGCTAGAGTTAGAGCTTTCTTTTGGAAGTCCATAATCTGCCATTTTGGACTTCCCAGCACCCTCATCACAGATAACGGCCGACAGTTTGATAATGCCCCCTTCAGAGAATTTTGTAACGAATTAGGAATCACTCAGAGATTCACCTCTGTCGGACACCCACAGACCAACGGAGCGGCTGAAGCAATTAATCGTACAATTCTACAAGGGCTTCGGACACGGCTTGTCGACTTTAAAGGAAGGTGGGTGGAGGAGCTTCCCCAGGTCCTGTGGGCCTATCATACGACCCCGAGAAATCCCACCGGCGAAACCCCGTTCAGTCTGTTTTTGGATCCGAGGTCGTCATTCCTGTGGAAATTGGGGTCCCAGTCCTCGAGTAGAAGCCTACAATGAAGAAGACAACTCGGCCCAACTGAGGGCCAATTTGGATCTCATCGAGGAGACGCGCGACCAAGCATGGATCAAGATGGCCGCTTATCGATAAAAGGTGGCAAAGTATTACAACGCCGCGTTAGACCCCGGACGTTCCGTCCCAGGGACCTGGTCCTCTGGAGGGCTGAGATTTTGAGGCCAACGGAGGGAGGAAGTTATCACCTAACTGGGAGGGGCCCTACTGGGTTGCGGAGGCCCTTCCCCGAGGAGCTTACCAACTCGAGGAACTCAACGGAAGGTCGCTCCCACGAACTTGGAATTCTGACAACCTTCGCCGGTACTACCAGTGACGGGCTCAACTGAATGGTTGTAGGTTCGGATATTCCACTCCTTCAAATTATTTAAATGAAAATGCACTTCCCACGCATCATTTTGCATTACCTCTTTGTCCTACGATCATGTCACAAAAGCCCGACTCTCGCGTCGGCATCAAAGCCCGACTCCCGCGTCGGCACAAAAGCCCGACTACCACGTCAGCACCAAAGTCCAACTCTCATGTCGGCACAAAAGCCCGACTCTTACGTCAGTACAAAGCCCGACTCTCACGTCGGCACCAAAGCCCAACTCCCGCGTCGGCACCAAAGCCCGACTCCTGCGTCGGCACCAAGCCCGACTCCCGCGTCGGCACCAAAGCCCGACTCCTGCATCGGCACAAAGCCCGACTCCCGCGCTGGCACCAAAGCCCGACTCCCGCGTCGGCACAAAGCCCGACTCCCATGCTGGCACCAAAGCCTGACTCTCGCGTCGGCACCAAAGCCCGACTCCCGCGTCAGCACAAGCCCGACTCTCGCGTCGGCACCAAAGCCCGACTCTCGCGCCGGCACCAAAGCCCGACTCTCGCGCCGGCACCAAAGCCTGACTCCCACGTCGACACTCTTTGGGGTCAGGAGGGTCCCTGGCACGGAATCGGATCAATCCCATGGTATCACTCCAAATGCCTATCGACGGAATGGCAAATGAAACACGCTGGCGAGGCCACATCACGGGGTCTCTCAACAAAACAATGCCAAAAGATTGGGATCACAAGGCAGTTTAGCTCGTCAGCAGCTTGACATCGATGGTCAAGAATCAACGCATACTGATCCCAGAGCGTCCCTACTTAGACTATAAGAGGCCTCGCTTTGGACGGGCTGGTGTGATTCCGTGCAAATCCTAAGAACGCGAATAGATCATGACGAGCTAGTGGCTTGGCGAGCTAGACGTCGATAGCGTAAAAGAAGAGTAGGGGGGTCGACAGTTCTAACACAAAAGTCAAAGGGCGTTCTCTTTTCATAGATCAATTAAACTTTTACAAAATGCCGACCATAGTCGGACTTGGATACATTGCAAAAAAAAAATGGATCCAAAACCACAGGCGGGGCTTCAATCCTTCGCTGGAACGGTGCTGGTTAGGGGGTGGTACCATCGGCCGGAGCGGAACCCTGGTGGACATCTTCACCCTCGAGGTCTCCTTCTTCAGGTTCTAAATCCTTAAGGCCTTCGACACCAAAGACCTTCATTGCCTTATCTCGGCAGCAATGAAAACCCTGAAGATAGGTGTCGGCACCCGCTTCGGCCACCTCCTCAATAAAGATCGGGGAATTCCTGTAGTTCTCCATGGCTCTCTTCCCGCCTCGGCCACCTCATTGGCAAAGGCTGGAGAGTTTCGGTAGTTCTCCACGGCTTTCTTCCCCGCCTCGCCACCTCATTGGCAAAGACTGGAGAGTTCCTATAGTTTTCCATGGCTTTCTCCACCCCAGCCATGTTCTCCATAGCGGCCCGAGCCGCCGTTTCGGCCTCGGCTGCCCTCTTATCGGCGGCCTTCACTGCCTCCGCAGCCTCAGCAGTTTTGATGTCAGCCAGGCGGGCCACCTCTTCGGTGATTTCCGTTTTCTCCTCGGAGGATCTCAGTTCGGATTTCCCCTTCGAATTCCCCTGCCTCGGCGGCCATCAACTTCCCCTCAGCGGTGAGAGCGCGCTCGAGGGCTTTGCGCATCTGTTGCTGCGCTGCTGTCGTTTTGGCCTACGCTTGGGACCGGACTATTTCGAGCCTCTCCGCTTCTCCAGCCTGAGTCAGTTTGAGAGCGTCTTCAGCTTTCGTAGCTCGATCGCGGCACTCAAAGGCTTCTCGTCGGTAGCGATCGAGTCGACGCTCCCCGCTGGCGACAAGGGCTTGGGCATGGTTGAAGATGTTTACCATCTACACATCCAGGCCAATGTCAGTTACCTAAAGTGGGTACATGGAAAACGAACAGGATTAGAAGGTAAACGGCTGCTTACCCGGAGCATGGCCGTCTGACCATCTTTGAAGAGGATCCGGGAGTTGGTCCGGATTATTTCCTCCCGAATCGCAGGAGTAGATGCCGCTGACAGCAGCTTCTCGGCGAGGTGGGAGTGGTTCATAAGAGACGGCCGCGAGGAAACCGGTCCCATCCTGTCCCCTATGGGCTCGGATGCGGCGCTGCGGGCCTCGTAGCCAACGATGGCCTTCTGCCTCTTATCAACCGAAGCCTCTCTACTGGCCTGAGGATCATCCCTCGGGGCCGGCCCGGTAGTCGATGGATCCGGGCGCTCAGTCGCCTGGCTGACATGAGCCCTTGACTCCTCTGGCAGCGTACCCACAGTCTGGTCAGCAGACTCCGGGGGCAGCGGTGCAGGAGATCATCGCGGCGGCAGCGGAGTAGGCGACCGTCGTGGAGGCCATGGCGATGATTGCACAGGAGATCGACAGGAGGGGTGATGGAGTAGGAAGCTTGGGGACGTCCGGGGCAGCAGAGTAGGCGACCGTCGTGGAGGCCGTGGCGATGATTGCATAGGAGATCGACAAGGAGGGGGCGATGGAGTAGGAAGCTTGGGGACGTCCCGGGGGGCAGGTGGCGATTGGGATCGAGGCCTTTTTCTCGACCCCTCAGCTCCATCATTTTGCCCTCTTCTCTTCTTAAGGGCGGCTTTGTGAAAGGCCCCGGCCGGGATGTTGATCTTCATAGCTGCACGAAAACGAATGTGCTATTAAAAAAAAAGAGAAGAAAGAAAAGAGAGAAGGGATCGAAAGGAAAATGTCATCTTTAAAGAGACCCTCACCGTCATCAGGGGCGATGCCGGCGTGTCGGAAGGTTGTCCTCCGACAATATCTCTCGGTATGATGGGAGTTCGGTTGCCAGGAGAAGATTGAAGGCTTCTTGATCTCTCGGAACTACCGAGATGTTCTTGTTAGCCTCAGTATTGGGTGTACCCCATTCCCTCCTTATCCCCTCCACTTCGGCGAAGAAGAAACGGGATTTCCACCCTTTTATGGACGAAGGGAGACCTAACCTGAGGGCCCTACCCGGCCGGGGGCAAATAGCCACCAGCCGGATTGAGCCCGAATGGTATACAGGCTGCGAAAGAGGGAAACGTTACTCGGGAGACCTTGGAGGCGGGTCAACACCAAGAAGGCACAAATGGCCCTAATGGAATTGGGGACTAGTTGAGCTGGGACCAACTCGTACCTATCGAGGAGATTGATGATGAAAGGGTGAAGAGGAAGACGAAGACCGGCCTTAAAAAACTCCTCATAAAGGGCTATCCCCGAGGGGGAGAGGTTACCCTGTCGTTGGGGCCCGGTGCGATCAGTCGCACCTCTTTGGGTATGTTATAGGCTGCCCTAAAGGTGCAAGGTCAACGGAAGTGACAGTGGAGGCGGTCCCCTCAGGGGAACCGCTGCTCGCCCTGGAAGACGGAGCTGCCCTAGGAGGTGGGGTTACAGCTGCTGACGGACTCCTAACAGCCGGTTCCTTGGCCATGGCCCTAGGGGTCGGAGAGGTATGGTTTGTGGAGGACCGAGAGGACGAATAAGAAGAAGACGACTGTGAAGGCATGGGGAACTAACCTGGACAGAGGAAGAAGAAGAAGTTGGAGGAGCTCTCGAGCTGGAAGGGGAAAGGGCTCTGCACGGTAGGTGAAATCGAAGCTAGGGCACGTCCTTGCTTATAAAATTTTTTCGGCATCTTCAAAATCGTCCCGCCCGATGCGCCTGCCACGCGGATGCTATCCATTGAGGAGGACTCTGCAACGACGCTCCGGGCGCGCGATAGATGGAACCCCCCGACCAATCAGAATGTATCGATGCCAGTGATTTGACGGCTTAATGATGATCGCCGATATCTTGGGGATCCCAAACTGCTCCCTGACCTCGAGGCGAATCCGACGGTTAGGATGCGCAGATGAAGATGCCCCTTTCGCTTGGATGGTGACACCAGCTCAGGGACGGGGGGCATCTGATATGGCCGATCGGGTCAAAGAACACGCGAGCCAATTCCTTGGCGATTGGGCTCACACGGCTTACCCCGACTTCGGCATTGGCCACGGCCCATCTCGACCTCCGTGTCGGCCACGGCCCACCTCGACCTCCTCATCGGCCGCAGCCAGTCTAGGCCTTGGTCACGGTGTCGGCATCAGCATCGGCCCATCTCGACCTTCGTGTCGACCACGGCCCACCTCGACCTCCTCGTCGGCCGCAGTCGGTCTAGGCCTTGGTCATGGTGTCGGTGTCGGCCATGGCCCATCTCGACCTCTGCATCGGCCACGGCCCATCAGACCTCCTCGTTGGCTACGGCCCACCTCGGATTCCGTATCAACCACAGCCAGTCTAGGCCTTGGTTACGGTGTCGGCATCAGCTTCGGTGTCAGCCCCGGCATCGGTCTCGGTGACGGCCACGGCCCATCTCGACCTCCACATCGGCTACGGCCCATCCAGACCTCCTCGTCGGCTACGGCCTACCTCGGCTTCCGTATCGGCCACAGCTAGGGGTGCAACTTGGGCCGGGTTCAACCCGAACCCGGCCCGCCGAACCCAAATTTCATCAGTGCTTGAACTCAGATTTGCCCAACCCGAACCCGAAAGACCCGGGTTCAGGTTGACTGCAACCCGAACCCGGGATAACCCGAACCCGCAAGGCCTTATGCGGAAGGCCCACTAGCCCACAACCCGCTCGCGTTATTTCCTAATTTCCTTCGCTCACAGTCGCTGGCTCGCTGCTCGCCTTATTTCCTCTGCCCGCCCCGTCGCCCGCTCGCCCTCAACCCTAACCTAGCTCCCAGCCTTCCATTCATTTCCGCCGCTCGCCTTCGTCGGACCTAGGGGAGCTGCCAGATCTTTTCCACAATCCCTCTTGTCCGTTGCTCCGCTACTCTCGAAACTATATGTTGCCGCCGGGATCCGTCCTCCGACTCGGGCGCGGTCGATCCTCGGAGAGTGGGGTGCGGTGGACCTGCAAAACAGGAAGCCCTGCACGCGGAAGGACGCCGGGGGTGGTCCTCCGCGGAAGGCCCTCCGACGCTCAAGTCAGTGAGGAAGGAATCGGCGATCAACCAGACAATGAGGAGGTGGATCTCTCCGGGAGACCTCTCCAGGGGGGCGG